>JAGXJF010000243.1:0-71189 GCA_019208055.1 Stipa capillata
AGTGTTATGCTTGTACTGATCTTTCAAGCATGAGCTTCCTAACAAATTGGGAACTGGCAATAACAGCACTGAAAATACAAAGTCGAACCATCTGATGGTGAAATGGTAATTTGATTGGCACATTGGAAGCTTAAAGCTTGTTTTGCTCTTTCGTTCAATTTTTTTTTCCGCTGGATAGTACTTATCTCAACTGATGTTGCTGTTAGGCACAAATCCATTGTATCGAATTGCATCTTTCTTTCCTATATGGAATAAATAGTACTGGTTCATTAAATCAGAATATTTACCTAGTTGCCGATAGAAGGTTGAATTTAATACGGATAGAAGAGTGCATTGTAGGATGATTGATCTTACAATATATGGACACGTGCTAAGAGTTTGAATTTGATCTGTCTACGAGTGTGCACAACTCAAGTCGATCTGAACACAACACCAGGAGTGAACGGAAAAGAACGTACGTGGCAGAAGTAGGCCTATTAGCAAAAGATTTAAGAAATATTTTATTATGAAGTAAATATTCCCTCTATTTTTCTCTATTTGTCCACACATGCCATGTGTATGGAGTACATATTAAGAAAACACACCAAATGACGAACAAGGGAATATGCAAAAACTTAAACTACAAAATAAATAAAATCCAAGAACTCCCTTTATTATGCTATACTAGTCGTCAAACCATGCGAACCATTTGCACATGCTAGTCTATATAACGTCAAATATTACTACATCCTTTAAAAATTAGATGACGTTCTAGAAAACGTGCAGTGAAACTTCTTAATTTTTTTACCATCAATGTTAAACAAATAATTTATATTGGTCAGAAGATTTACCAGAAAAAATATTTTAAAAATATTTTAATTTTATCAAAATAGTTTTTTAATGCAGGAATGTAGAAATTCCTCGTTTAAAACAGGGCAAAAGAAAAAAAACACAGAGACATCATTGAGAAGCACTTAAAAATTGCACTAATGTGTCAGAGGAGGTAATCATGACGATTCTGATAGGAGAAACTTTTGATACTAACACGATGAATATTAAGAACCTGCTTAGAAGTTACGGAATTTCGTAGAAGCTAGTCTCATATGTTTGCGTTCACTTTTATATATCCCTTCTCCAACTCATTTTCTACATTCCGCTCACTTCCTCGAGGAATTGATAGTTCACGTACTTAATTCTAAATGGTCTTAGGGAGGGAGAAAGTCAGAAAGTTTAGGTTGACAACATTGAAATTAAGCCATATCTATCCCTGTCCATTGGGCATAAGAAGCCCTGCCTTAGCGTATCACCGAATTGGTCGGAGCGGAGCATGTTAGTTTGGAGTCTTGGCATGCATCAGATTTCCAGTTGTCTTCTAGTGCTCTGGCTAGTGCAATTTTATAGTAGAGAGGTGTCTTGGAGGTGCTACTGAAAAAAGTCCTTTAATATGTTACCACAGGTGGAGTATAATCTATCTTCTTCTTTTTTTAGTATTTGTGATCTTATACCAGAATGATGATTTCAAATGGTTGCCGTGCTATGAGTGCTTACTATATTATTAATGGACAGTAGTTGAAAACAAATGTCGCATGTGCAACAAAACGGGCCTCTGAAATTTAAGTCGTCTACAAGCCAACCTCATTATTGAAGGTGGATATCGACGCTCCTTTTTGCATTGCGGTGGATTATGTTAATCAAGCCGGCTTTTGCCTATTTTACTGTTTGTTTAGCCAAATTTTTTACTTTCATGATTATTTCTTCACAACAGATTATAAAATAAGTTTAGCATGACATAGTTCAGCAACCGCGAATTAAGCCTACAGTAAAGCTCCAACTCTTTTTTTTTGTCAAGGATGTCTTTGCATATACTAATTTGAGGCTTCTTTGTAGCCCCTATATAATCCTAGAAGACAAATAGAGTTACCAATTTCCACGTTACTTAATCTAATGAAAGGAAGATTTCAAAAAATTCCACATTAATCAGAGTAAAAGGAAATCCCTAACTATCTTTTGTTAACGGTGTCACATAAAGGCATAGGATGCCTCCGTCAGGGTCGATTTCTATGACATAATCTACGAAGAATAATTGCAAATACATTGATCTACTGGCAACAATACACCTAGAAAGACAAATGTCCTTCACAAACATGGATTCCTATATCATTGTTATACACATGCAATGTATGCGTGCATCAACCTTGAATTCTAATCTTTGCCGGCTAGCTACAAAAATGGTTCGTTGGTTACATTGATCGGTTGATTGGCTGGTTTGTATTAAAACACCAGTATTATCTTTGATAGGAGAGAATATCTTGAGCATACTTAATTTATTTATAAGTCGATTTCTTTTATATATATATATATACATTATATATATGTACATATATATATATATATATATATATATATATATATATATATATGTGTGTGTGTGTGTGTATATCTTGTCTCGTATGTATGCCATGGCTTGATTCCTTACATCGCACTTTGGATCTGATATGGAGGAGGAGAATTAATGAAGTATCTGTTTTGCTGAATGTTTCTTTTTTTTTCACTTGGTACAAATCAACTTGCTGGAGTTGTATTCAGCTTGGAGTCTTGCTAGAGTTGTATTCAGTTTGGAGTCTTTCTTTAATCAGAGTTATTAAAATATGTTCTCACCAAATGGATGGCTACATTTTTTTCTTTTTTCTCTTATTAACGTGGGAATTTCTAGGGAGTCTGCAATTAGTATCTGTATTTCTAGGACGTGCGCCCCGAACAAGAAAACACTAAATCTAAAGAAACATATACTAAGAATATATGTACAATCCAAATTAAAAATTGTACATTTTTCCAATGAAAACCACAAATTTGGAAGATAAAAATCCAAATATATATAAAACGAAAGTTGTAATTATAATTTTTTTTATTAATCTTTATATTTACTAATTGGAGGCTCTCTGAACCCCAGATCTTATACCTTGAAGAAAAAGGCTTTAAGTTCTCACGCCAATCTAAGAGAAAAGGGAAAGTTAAATCATTTCCGAGGAATCTGATGCCGGATAGAACAGAAGCCCAGTTAATTACCCATGGCCGATGAGCTAATTCCAAATAGAAAATGAATAAGGCAATCCGACATGGACAAAGTAGAAGTATTACATGTTTTCAATAATAATCTTTTAAAAACGTGACCTTCATATGTACTGTTAATAATTATGCGTTTCAAAAAATTGTTGACCCTTGTGGGAGCACGGGTTGATGACTAGTTGGGTATAATGCCTTCCCTAAATGAATTAAGGACTGATCCTGTGATGTAATAATCTTGCCACTTCTGGTGCATATACATGATCCATCGTCAACATTTTTGCAAATTAATACAGACGCTGTCACACCTAGATCGATCTAATAATCCAAGATAGCGAAATAAGTCGCCTAGCAGTCGGCCACAACCAAAAAGCATAATTAGACGAGACATGCACCCAGCTGAGAACCCAAAGTACTTCATCATACGAATGCAGCTAGATACGTTGGAGACAGGCTGCGTGCAGCTTAATCTCAAGACTTAAGTTAAAGTTACCAACTTTATATAGCATATTCTGGATCCTCGCCAAAACAAAATTTGAACAGAGAGACTTATTCTGGAGGAGACAGCTTTGTAGCTTATAACGAATGTAACAATGCAACAAACCTTCAACCCGAGACAACCCTGTCTGCACTTGTATATCTACGCATCATATGCATGAGAATATCAGATCAACTAGCCATATATTAACCTCATCAGATAAAGCTACGTGGCAGGTAGCAATAGCATCATCTAGCGATCGATCGAGCTATGGGGAAGAAAGGTATGGTGATGGTATGCGCCGTGGTGGCGTCCTCGGCCTCATCACGGTCATCTTGGGAATCACCGGCGTGGTTTTCACGGCGCAGGTACGTATAACTTACATACATTTCTTTTATAATGAGAGTTTTATAATTGGCAGATCTGCACCAACTAAATATTCACAGAACCATAAATTCATTACAAAATTTGTCAAAGACAACAAAACGCTGAAAAATCTGCATTCCTGCTCACACAGATATATATAACTCGATCCTTCCATTCTTATAGATCTGCATGTTTGATTTGCTGACTCTTAACTGCGCATGCAGTCGTTGATCAGGATAGACGGCGGCCGGCCGGATTGGGCCGTCCTGTGAGTACCAGACCACGCCGGCGGTGGGATGCGGCGTCGTGGCGGCGCTCCTGGCGCTGACGGCGCCGATCATTGCAAGTGCCGCCGCCGGCTGTTGCGGCTGCTGCCGGACGTGGGTGATCCCCAGCGAGGCCAAGCGCATCGTCGCCATCGTCTTGTCCACCGTCTCATGGTACGTATGTGTCACTGCCACGTACAGGAGTCCAATGTAGTTCATATCCACCAATTTTCATAACATTCACAAGAACACAAATTGAAATTTAGTTTTAATTGGTTACTGGCCGATACATTTTTGGGGCTGCTTTGCAGTTTGTAATTGTGAACGGTAAGTGACACGACGCATACATCTCCTTGCAGGGTCCTTGCGATCATAGTGGTGATACTGTTCTTCGTGGGCGCCATGGTGAGCATATTCGGAGATGAATCGCCTACCAATGACGGCAAATGTGTCTCACCAGGCGTCGGTATTTTCGTGACGGCGACGATCTTGTTCCTCGTAGCCCTTGTCTTTCAGTACCCCTCGTGCATCCTGCTGCACGTGACGGCGGCTGTAGGCTCTGCGCAGGAGCAGGGGATCGCCATGGGGAAGCCCGAGCAGCTGGAGCCGTTGAATGTTGACCGGCAGGCAGCTGCCGGCGGTGAGCCTCCTCCTTGGGCGCCTACCGCGATGTCTAAAGCTGGTGCTGCCCCTACTCCTCCTCCGGCGCCCACCGCGTGGTCCAAAGCCAGTGCTGATCCCACGAGCCAAGTCTGAAGCTCATGCATGGATGCTTACGTACTGGGGAATTCGCCACGCTCAGAGATGAATTCTAGCAGCCTAAAAAACTGAAGCCAACTTAAGATCCACGGCAACGATGAAACGGAACGGTTCTGGTATATGTTAGTCCACTAATAATATTTTGTCTCTCAGCTAAATTTTGGCCGCATGGTCAAGATGTGCGTGTAAATTCATGCTTTATTTGGGTGTTGCGGAAGGTCCATAGCTAATTTGTTTTGTTTTGATAACCCTTCTAGCAGTTAAGCCTCGGATCACTGCCACATCCACATTTTGTCGTCTGAACTCTGAGGCAGATAGAATGGATCGAATGGAGAGCCCAAGGATG
Source organism: Stipa capillata (assembly GCA_019208055.1). NCBI lineage: Eukaryota > Viridiplantae > Streptophyta > Magnoliopsida > Poales > Poaceae > Stipa > Stipa capillata. Next base: position 5,258 of record JAGXJF010000243.1, read on the forward strand.
TGAAAGGCAATGCAGCTCGCGGTGGCCGGGTCGAGGGAACCACGTTGCCTAAACGGGGCAGCGAGGCGTGAACCTGACAACCGATGGCTCAATTAAGGAGGAGGAGCGCAGCCGTCCGACCACTATTCCTAGATTCTTTTCTTTTTTTTCTTTTTTTTCTGGAAATATAGTTTTATTATATATATGCAGTAGGATACTCTCCTACTGTTTTCTCTAAAAAAAATTCATGCCCTGTTTTCATTTCTAATATTTGATGGATATTATTAGTTTTATATTCAACATCTCTTAAGCATCATCTTATTTGGTCTTTTGCTGCTTGCGTCCTAACACGTAGCCACCACAGGGGACGATGTTCTGGTATAGATCCATCGACCCTGCCCGTGAAACGGTTAGACGTAGCATGGGGTTGGTTTTGGACATGATATTTTGATCCAACGGTGGAAGAAAAAGATCACCGATAACTCAAATATTTAGTCAAATAATTGCTAGATAGTCCCAAAGCAGAATAGGGCAGCATGGAAAACGATAATAAACAACCTGTCCCATAACAAGGTTCTACCGAGGACAATGACCATCGCATCGTCAAAGAAGATGACACGAGACATGTCGATGAGTTTTGACAGTGTGCTAGCTGACACTACGCCAGAATATGTCTTTCCTGAACGCAATTACTGACAGGTACAATACTGTCCGTCAGTGAAAAATACATCACTGACAGGCCGATTAATACGACCGTCAGTGAAGACTTCAGCTGCGGTAATTTTGGAGGGGGAAAAAAACCACTGACAGGCCTAGAAATCTCCCCGTCAGTGCTGTTGTTCTATCACTGACGGGCTAGCAAATGGGCCCATCAGCGGATCTCTTGGCCCGCTAAAAACCCACCCGAGCCCGCAATCCCTTCCCCTATAAATTCGGGCTCTAACCTAACCGGCCCCTCCCTCTCTCCCCCGCGCCCCGCCGCTCCCTCTCTCCTCCCTCTCTCCGCTCCCTTTGAGCGCCTCTCCGCTCCCTCTCCCTCCCAGCCCCGCAGCGCCCTCTCCCCTCTCGCCCCGCAGCGCCCTCTCCCCTCTCGCCACCGCCGCTCCGGCCTCCCCTCCCCCGCGCCCTCTCCCCCCCTCGTCGGCGCCGCTACCTCTCCCTCCTCGCCACCGCTGCTCCGGCCTCCCCTCCCCCGCGTCCTCTCCCCTCTCGCCGGCGCCGCTACCTCTCCCCCCTCGCCACCGCCGCTCCGGCCTCCCCTCCCCCGCGCCCTCTCCCCCCTCGCCGGCCTAACCCTAGCCTCCCGATCCCCATCACCCCTCCCAACCCGCAGCCCGCCTCATCCGCGCCCCTCCTCCCCTCGCCGCTCCGCGCCGCCCTGCGCCCTCCGCCGCGACTCCCTGATCCAGGCGACGGCGGTGTGCAGACGGCGACGAGCACGTCCTCGGCGCCCCGGATCCGGCCTCCCCCGGCCACGCCGCCCTAGATCCGGCCTCCCCTGGCCACGCCGCCGCCCTGGATCCGGCCTCCCCCACCGCCGCCCCATGACCTCGCCATCGTCGCCACCGCGCTCGCCTCGCCACTCGGGGAGGGCCAGGGGCGCGGCCAAAGCCGCCGGAGCAGCAGCGGCGGCGGCGGCGGGTGCGGGCTTAGCGGGCTTGGGCTGGGCCTGCAATTTTTTTTGCTTCGTTAGGGTATCTTCACTGACGGGCGCGGCGCTCCGTCAGTGGTTTTTTTCTCTTCACTAACAGGAGCTCACTGACGGGCGCAAAACCCGTCAGTGGAGGCGGTTTTGCGCCCGTCAGTGGAGGGGTTATACGGGGTAGTGTGACTTCCCCAGGAGCAGGATCGTGGCGGCTCGTTCCGTCCGTGATATTCTTATCTGAGTTTTGGATATTCTTATCTGACCTAGCTATCCTGCTTGGCGCTTTCGCTAATGCTGTTGTTTCAGCGCCGGATGTGGCCGGACCTGTACTTTGTTTTGCTCCAAGCTATTTAATGATACATATCATCCAAATGCTGTCACGCCTGGCTCAATCTAATAAACAACGATGGCGAAACAAAGCTAGTTAGCAGTTGGACGGCCACGACCAGGTCCATAGTTAGATCGACGCGATCGAACCAGCTGCGAAACCAAAATCAGTAAATCATCAGCTAACTGCTAGCGAGGAGATGGGGAAGAAAGGTACGATGGCGGTGTGCGTCGCGGCGGTGCTGCTGCTGCTGATGATCCAGATCGTCGCAAGCGCCGCCATCGGCTGCTGCGGCTGTTGCCGGACGTCGGGGATCCTGAGCCAGGCCAAGCGCACCGTCTCATGGTAGTACGTAGGCTAGGTAGACAGTATATGTGTTTAAAACTGATCTAGCTCGCTCTCTGTGCCGATGAATCAAGAAAAATATTGTCATTTTTATGTGTTAAAACTTGATTTTTTTTTACAAACTTCAAATATTTTTAACATGTTGTTACTGGTCCAAGGTTCTTTTGAGGCTACCTCGCAGTTTGCAACAGAATGCCTATTTATATATTGTCTAAACTTTTTACATTCCAATCACATTTAAAAATTTTAGATCATCACCCAACCATCCACATCTTTATCTCACTCCATATATAAAATATAAACTAAAAATTACACTAACCCTTTACTACTGCAATTTTAAGCTAAATACTGCACAATTTTAGGTGAATGAGATTGCGGAAATTTCAGACAACTGAGAATTAGCAAACCTGAGTTTGTAATTATTGATGGTAAGTGACAGCATACATACTTGCAGAGTCCTTGAGGTCACAGTGGTGATATTGTTCATGCTGGGCGCCATGATGGGCACAGGCTATCAGGGATGTGACCGACCAGGCACCGGGGTGTTCGTGGTGGCGATGATCTTGTTTCTCATAGACATTGCTTTTCATATCATCTCGTACATCGGGCTTCAGAAGACTACGATAGCGGCTGCAGGCACGCAGGACCATGGAAAAAAATTTCGACGAAATTTCAACAAAATTTCTGAAATTTCACAAATTTCGGTGGGTCCCGAAATTTGCCCAATTCGGTCAAAAATTTCGGTTTGACTAAAATTTGAACAAATTTGGTCAAAATTTAGTCAAAAATTCAAATTTGACCAAATTTTGATCAAAATTTAAACTGATTTTCGGTAGTGCTTTCCGAAATGATTTCGAAATTTCCAAAATTTCTGAAATTTCGGTAATTTCGGTGGGTTCCGAAATTTTGGCCAGAACGAAATTTTTTTCCCTGCGCAGGACTAGTCCGGGATCACCGTGGGGCAGCCGGTGCCGCTGAATGTTTGAGCTTGACCGGCAGGCAGCTGCTCGTGGTGACCCTGTTGTCTTAGGGGGTGTTTGGTTAGGCTTTCCAGCAGCTTTCCACTGGAAAAAGCTGCAGCCCAACCAAACGGCCAGCTTTTCAGCAGCTTTTGCTAACGGTAGCTGTGGGTTTTGCAGTGCAAATTCAGCTGTTTGGAAAAGTTGCATTCTGTCAGCTTTTTGTAATGTGCTGATGTTTCTGTACTCATGTCCTAAAATGTTGTAGATTGTTTGGATAAGCCAAAAGCCACATGTTCACTTTTCCATAGCCACAGCAGCTTTTCCAGACAGCCAGCCAACAGCAGCTTTGTCAACAGCCACAGCCCAACCAAACAGGCCCTTAGCCTCTTAGGGCATGCGGTGCTGATCCCCACAAGCCATGTTTGAAGCTCATAATGCACGGAACCTTGCGCGTTTATCATGTAAACCGGCCTCTTTTGTTTGTGATCTCAGTTCGTTTTGTGGAGTTGTTTCTTCACTAGATTTTGAAGCGAATTAAGATGATAATCTCTTCATTCTATTCATGTGTTGTACTGGTAATCCTAAATTGATCTTATATTGTAAAAACAGAGGTTTCAAAACACATGGCTTTGATTTGTTTTCAAGTTCAAATTATCAATTTTCCAAAATCTGATGAAGCCCGTGAGAACCAAAACCTATTGTTTGGATGGTTAGTGAAAATGCCTGTATGATTATACCACTGCTCGCTAGAGATCAAACTCTAGATTTAATTCTCTATATATCTCACTCAAGATGAAATTTTCTTTAATGATTTACCCGTCACTAGACCTGCAACGTGACTTCATCATGTCAATCGAAGAGAGCCAAGCGCTTATGAGTACGTAGTTCTTGCAGAGAAAGGGACTAGTGTTGGAGTCGTGGCGGCGGGCAGGCTGTTGCGTGGGACAGCCCACCGGCGGTGGCGAGCTCCTATGAGATAAGATGTGGGGCGTTGCAGGTTGGTGCCATATGAGCATGTAACATGGCGTGTAGCACCACTGCCCTGGCATCACCGTCTACACAGGCAAGCCTCTTCCAGCAAAATTGTGGCCATCTACAGTTTGGAGGCTTCAATTGTGCCCATCCGCTGCACCTCTTTATAAGTTAATTACACCGTTTTCGCTTTAGTAGCACCATTCATTCCTGCATAAAATACACTTGACTCCGTGGGTGGTCCTTAATGCAGCAACCAGAGGCCCGGGTTTCTTTGTTTTTCGGGTACAGCCGCTCGTAGATATAGTAGCACATATATTGTTTACCGGATTTGGATGACAGTCTAGCAATAAGCTTTGTGGGCACATGAGCATTCTATCTACTTAGTTTATTGCTTTTTTTCTTCTCTTGTGTGGAGTGACAAGCAATTTGTATTACTCTTTTTAAATAAAGTTATAAGCTGTGTGTATTGATAGATGCAGAGACCAGAGATGTCCACCTCATTTATCTAAAAATTTCCTGCATAAAGAAGTGAGTTTCAACAATATTCCGAACCAACTGAGCTCCGTCACCTTTACATTGAAGTTGAGTATCAAGTATTGAGTGGCCGCGTCAGTGACTCCCACCGGCAAGCCCCTAGTAGGGCTGGCATAACAGAGACGATGCCAACTGCTTGAAGAAAAACAACATGCACCTTTTCACTCCATCCCTTATCTGAATTGTTGCCCCAGAGCTATAACATTCAGTCAAGCTATGGTTTAGGTTTTACTCGATTAGACACTTAGGGTGCGTTTGGTTCGAGGACAAGGAGAGATGGGCCATCCAGTTTTTTGTGGATGGAACGGGCCATTCTTTTGTTTGGTTGAATAGATGGAATGAACTAATCTTTTGTTTAGTTGGAAGGATGAAAGTTGAATGAAATGAGGCAATTTAACTTAATAATATTACTTAGTGTCTATTAATAATGATTAATTATACATTAAAGAATACACTAAATACCTACCAATGCTAAACTAGCCATAAACTTACTAATTAATTATAAAATACATTAATTGTTACTAATTATATACTAATCAACCCACTAATTATATATTAATCAACACATTAAACACTAATCTTACCGTTACAGATACTAATCAATAATAAAATATGCTAATTATCATTAATCATTTTTAATGATCATAATTAGAGAAGAGCAGCAGCCTCATCCAACCATTTTACCGGGTTTCTCCATCCAGCATATTGAGGAAATATTCCTCTAAGTTGGATATCCCTATCCACCCCATCCCTCTAACCAAACAGAGGGATATCTCTATCCTATCCATCCTCATCCCATAAACCAAACGCACCCCCAACCGACTCGGGCGACCTAGGGCTAGGGGTGGATCTAGGAAAACATGTCATTGATGTCACTATCCATCAAATAAATGATTTGCTAGGTCATTGGGGTCAAAACAAAAAGTCATTAGAGTTACCAACTAGATACTCAAGAAGTACGCACTTAGGATGAACTATAGACCGTCGGTATGGCTTGACCCCTAGGGCGATCCTATATTTTCTGTCGTCTCTCCTTAAAATTACCCCTCTGCTCCCTTTTTCGTTGCCGGACCATCCGATCGTCATATCCGGCCTCTGCACATTTTATTCTCACCTTGTTTTATTTCGATCCAACCAGTTAATCCAACGCATAGTGATGATCGACCGCCCATGCCTTGGACTAAGGTCGATAGCTGAGAATCCAAGGTCAAAACAAGCTTAAGACAAACATTCCTAGGACGAGTCACAGAGTTTCACTGGCATTTATTTACACGCAAACTTCTATATATGTACACACAGACACGCTAGCCAGCTGTGTAGCCTTTAGCCGGCCATGGAGAAGAAGGCCGCGGTGATCTGCGGAACGGCGGGCCTCCTGGGCCTCGTCGCCGTCATCCTAGGGTTCGTCGGCGAGGGCACCAAGTCCCAGGTACGTACCTCGCGCCGTGCTTTTGCTTGCTAGCTTCAGTAGTAACATAGCTTAGAGATAGTACGTGCATGCTCCACGCAGTCCTTTGTTGGGTACGACGGGGTGATCTGCGTGTACCGCGCCACGCCGGCGCTGGGGTGCGGCGTCGTGGCCGCGCTGTTCCTCCTTGCGGCGCAGGCCGTCATCAGCGCCGCCACCGCCTGCTGCGGCTGCTGCCGGCCGACGGGGAAGATCCCGTCCGGGACCAAGCGCGTCGTCGCCGTCGCTTTGTCCGTCGTCTCATGGTACGCGACTCCAGTACTTCTCTCTCTCTCTCTCGCCCTCATGTCATCATGTGTGTATATGTACGTGTGAAGGGTCCTGATGTTCATCGCGGTGGGGATGTTCTTCGCCGGCGCGAGGTGGAACATGGCCGGAGATCGGTTGCCGGCGAGCGGGAGCACCTCCAGCAAGGGCGAGTGCTATGTGCTGCAGGGCGGGGTCTTCGCCACCGCGTCGGTGCTGTCCCTCGTCGTCGTTGCCTTCGGCATCGCCTCATACTTCCTGCTCCGAGCATCGGCGCCGCCGCCGGAGACGACGCAGCACCCCGGGGGGATCGCCATGGGGCAGCCGGCGCCCTACTTCCAACCCCACGGCGGCTACCCTGCAGGTACCGCCTGGCCGTACGACGGCAGGGCTGCCACAACCACGATCTGATCTGAGCGACGGCGAAATTACGTACAATGGCACGATATGTCTGGATGCATGAAACTCTAAGACTACATGTTTATCAGCAGCATCCATGAGCCCTGCTTTTTCCACCGATAATCTGCATTGAGATCCCAAGCATAAAAAGGGGTGTAAGGAAGCATCAAAATAAAAATAATTATAAGATAAATAAATTATTATTATTATTATTAGCTAGATAAATACGAAAATCAACAGCAATTACACAATTTTAGTAACAAAGTTGCACGTGTTTAAAATGTGAAACTATCGTACAAATAATATGCAACTAACCGGTGCTCATATTCATGGATAGAACTCAATCATATACCAAAAGTAAATTCTAAGCTAAATTAATGCAAAAATTAATTCTAAGATATATAAATACTAATACTAATTTTAACTACAAATTACAAAAATAATTCTAAGCTAGATAAATATAAAAAATAAATTTTATTCTATATAAATAAAAAATTAAATTGAAGCTATAAAATAAAATTTGTAATTCTAAACTAGATACATATACAAATTAATTAGAAGATAGACAAATACAAAATTAAAACCAATTGCACAATGTTAGTATTAAAGTTGCAAAGTTCTAAAATTTGAAACTATCATGCAAAAAAATTTGTAACTAATAATTAAATTCATATTTATGAATAGAACTAAATCATATAAAAATATGAAAATAAAAACCGAAAAGTCTCACCCCAACTCAACAGCAGTCCAAAAAACCCAAAAGCAATATGTACCTCTCAGATTCTCACACTCATACATCCCAAAGCTAGCAAAGCCCACAATGAAAGGTTGAGGCCCACTACAAAGCAAGGCTTGGAGGTAACCCATGTGACTCAAAATTGGCAACACGAACTAACCACAGATCGAAAGTCAAATCAGATGGCTTAGCGACGTGTCAACTGAGAACTAGCAAACGCTACACAGTACAACTGTTAAAGGATCCCCAGAGTTGATGTTCATAAGAAAGAAAAGGAATCCACAAAATCAATGCGCAGCCTTCCTGTACCTCTCTCTGTACAAAGGTGAGATGTGCCAACCCTCCATGCATGTCAGGAAGCCACTTGGGCTGCTGCACATCGACTTGTCCCAGCTTGCATCCATGCTGCAGCCAGCTCATCTCTCCTACCTCTGGCTCTCTTCCCCCTCTCCCCCTTCTTGTTGTTCATGTGTCCAACCACCAAAACCACAAATATTCCAGTGATTGAGTGATCTTTTTTACTTGTACCTTGGTCTTCTTCATATCATTACTTCTGTGACCAATCTCTGTACGTGTGATGACCATCTTTAGCAACAGAAAAAGAAAACATTAGGTAGAAAATCAAACTGAATCTAACTTCTGACACAACTAGCTCTCCATTTTCTGAGAATCAGACCAAGTCACAAATACAAAAGATCATCACTAGTACGAGAATAATGTTTGATTTTTTTACTCTATAGCAAGCAGCTCATGACAAAACCTTGAAGTCCTCTGTTTTTATTCTTGGAACAGCACAATCTGTTTCCATCGCATGTTTGCCTTGAACAGTACAATCTATCCACAAACAACATGGTGCTTACTAAGCATTCTAGCATGTCTGATCTGTTTTATTGCGAAGTACATATGATACTCTAGCTGTTCATCCAGAGATTCGTATGATACGCCAGAACAAACTTTATTTGGGTGCTCAATTAATCCATGTCCAAGTCACCTGTCATGGCAAGTTTGGGACTAGCGACTGTTAGGCAGAATGACACATATTTCTAATGATCAACTTTCCAAAAGGACCACTTAACACCATTACTACTGGAGTTTAACACATTAGTAAACAAAAAAAAGGAGTAAACGCACTTGATTATTAGTGCTCCACCGAAAACCCTACTAATGCTGCAGGTACACTAGTGATAGACCAAAGGAAGTTGTTCAGTTGGAGCTGTCATCCAGCACCAGCAAAGAGAGACCAGCAAGACCACAGGGTTATCAGAACAATGGAGGACGACGCACGCTATATATATCTCTGGAGCTTCAGTCTCTGGACCCTCATCCTACCTCTGCCTACTGCTCTTGACATGCCTTCTTTTCTCTCAACAAGCCGCCATGCCTCCTTCACTGGAAATCCATGCTTCGAAGCCCGCCGCCGCAGATGAGCTCTTGGAAGGAAAACAAACCTAGCTCACTGGCCACGTTAACCTAACAATTTATGTTAACTAAGCCTGTCATCATTAAACCTAACCATGCTCTCTCGTCCAATTCCAGTTGTCAACCTACAGATTTTACACAAGCCACGGCTAGCACCATAAGCGGTGAGGTACCAAAAACTATTGGAATTCTGACCCGGCTAAATATTTTATACCTGTATAGCTAATGACCTGTCAGGGCCTATGCACAACGAATTAGGCAATTTTACCCTGTTGAAAATTGCAAACATCTACGCAACGCACAAATTAACCTGACAACTGTAATGGGTACATATAGGAAAAGCGCTGGGTGCACACGGTGGCATGTGCACCCATTAGTTTTGCAGAATTTTAGTTTCACATACAAGTTTCGAAAAAATCTGAAAACATTTATACCGGTATATGATGGAATGAAGTTTACACAGTTAAATTTTCAAAAAATAATATACCAATTTGCGATCTGTAAAAAAAAACAAATATGTGCATATGGCCCCTTTGCACTGTTCATGGCTATCCAGGGTGTGTTTTTGTTTTTTTTGCACAGGTCACAAATGGTCATATTATTTTTCAAAAATTTAACTGTGTATACTTCATTCCATCATATACCGGTTTGAATTTTTTCAGATTTTTTCGAAACTTGTATGTGAAACTAAAATTCGCCAAAACTAATGGGTGCAAATGCCCCCGTGAGCCAAAAAGCCGCACTCGGACATATAGCTATATATATACAAGGAGTAATTCTTGATTCACAACTGTAAGAAGTAAACCATAAAACAAACATCATAAGTTCCTGTAATATAAAACAAAAGAACACTAGAGACGAATAGTTGCTTCACGCTTCCTCCGCGAGGTTGTTTTAGGCTGCTGTTGAGCACAAGATGGGACATGGTAACTGCACTCGGGATAAGGGGGTATCCGTGATTCCCATGTCACTAAATCAAAGTCGCCCTTCGGACGAGATGTAGGATCCGCAATGATGTCTCGCATCCTCACCTTGGGTAGTTTCCTTTCGGAAACCTCGGCTTCAGTTCGAGGAGGCATAAGGTGTAGCGGAGCAGCCGGAGAAGGAAGGAAGTTGGTGAAGTCTACTGGATAGTGTCTTCTGATGAGACGGAGCGACAGATCTTCACCAAACATGGACAAGTTTTTCTTTGTCACGATCTTGTATCTCTTCAAAAGGGAAAGCCAGAATCGAAGGCTTAGATCCCTCCTCAACAGATTGCCAGCTGAATATGCTGCCACAAATGACCCACCCAACAATTTGATGAACTCTCTTGTCAACACTGTCAGATCTGGGTGGTCCTCTGTGTGCGCACTTCCAAATGCTAGTGTCTTGAAGAGGTAGCTGTACTCCTCATCTGGTAATCTACTTAGGTGGATTGGCTTCACAGTGCCATATCTCGTCAAACTTTCCGTCCTACTTATGATTATAACCTTACTTTCTGTGCTTACGCATGTCACTGCCCGGTAAAAAAAATTCCACTCCTCATCATCGACATCTGAAACAAATGTGACAACAACCAATGTCCTTCCTGAAGTGCACCTTTCATTGTCTATTCTACGGAAGTTGTCTCCATTGAAGTGCAGAATCGAAGAGAAGTAACCATGGACCTTCTCATCATTGCATACATGCGCTACCAGAGTCTTCTTCCCGACTAGGTGGTCACCAACGATTGGAAGCACAGATGGAGAACCAAGAGGGCTGTGCTGTAACAAGAAGTTGATAACTTGTTGCTTCTCGGTCTGACGACTGAACATGAAGTTGTCAACGTAAAGATAGGTGTCATAGGGTCTGCGAAACATGGGTTCACATCCCCACAAAAGTATAACAAACTCTGTCATATTAGAAACTACAGTTTCTAATTTTAACAAGGCACCTTGTACGTCGGAGTGATCAACTTTGTGATTTGATATACCAGCGTCTGCACGAAAGCGCTTAAGGGGAGTGCCAAGATATGACGCAAGTGAGCCACTCATCATTTCCTTAGAGCCCTCCTTGATTAGTTGGTTGCACTTGAAGGTGTCTAGCGCATGATAACCATGGTACATAGCCCTGGCTAGCATCTTCAGTTGTAGAAGCATACCAGAGTTGGTGATGTATCGCCCATCCGCCTCCTCAACAACCGTGTGAGCTCTTAGGAGGAGTTGCTGCAACCTCTCCACCACCTGCTTCTCCTCCGAGCATGCAAGGTCCGAATACTTGTTTATCAAAAAGGAGATGAATTTGCTAACAAGGTCACCTGTAACCGCAGATAGAACAACTTCCATCCCGAATAACTTTAGGTTGAGACGATTGAAGGGGATTGCCGATCTCTTATACCTGTAATGCATGGTGATATTTCACTATGTTAATGACGTCTTAGGAAGCAATTAAATATATATATAGTTTTGTACAGTGACGATTTCTTATATGGACAGCTATACAGCTAACGTGCCTCTTGAAAGGTAAATTGATGGAGAAGGAGAAGCAGGTGCAACGCACCGCGTTGAACATCAAATTGACATGGCTTTCAGGGCATGTATGGTGAATCATGCAAAGAACTAAGAAATATATTTTGTTAAAACAAGTGATATATGCAACTGAAGTTCACAACATGCAGGCAGATTGTTGGCTGACAAATTAGTGGGTTACAAAGATCTCTTACTTTACTGTACTAATTGCAAAGAAATAATTCCTGTTCTTTTTGCATGTCGCGACTGGATGGACGACTTGAGCACCATATAATTATGTTGGTCTCCAATCTCAGTCGTCCCCGCGTCGCCGACGTGACAGCATTCGAGCATATATAACTCGCTCAAGGACATGTTGCTGTTGAGTTCCAAGGGGATCATCCCGAGCGGTAGCGACGGTCCATGCCCATGTGTTGCTCTTACGGAAGGATGAGGATTAAATAGGTGTTAAGCTATATCATGGAGTTATGCTCGCGTTATTTATTCAGCGTGCTAAGGTTCATGAAAAGGTCAACAACGTTGATCCTCACTTAGTGGATCCAGAGAAAGCAAAAATGGGTCAGTGCGCACAAATTCGGCCTGTTAAACGTTTTGCAGGCCCGATAAGCTTTTAGAGTTGGACATGTGTCTTTCATCTAGAGGGGGTATTATTTTGATTCTATGGTTGAAAACGTGACTACATCCAAATTAAAAATAGTCGCTTGTGAAATAGATAGTCCCAACGTGTAACCTAAAACTGTACAAACTACGATGAATACTTTCAAGTTCAAAGTTGAAAATGCATTGAGTTAGATAGAGCACATACCATTACCAACCATCCAAAATCCCCCTGCTCTGTGCGCTGCGGTCCAGTAGAATTGTAACTCTCCCTTGTATTCAACTGATGAAAGAGCACACACATATATACATCGTAAGTACCGGAGAGAATGAGAGAGTGGCCTAACGGGCATGCGCATTATGAAATATCATCACCAGTAGGAGAATCGCAAGCAGTTCACATCCTAATTCATCAACATGAACTAGAAGAATCGGCCTGCCTGACATTGATGTCCTTTACTGTTATTCTAAGATTCACCACATGCATACCTTGGAAATCTGTTGGCGCAGACGACATGGTGCTTAGTGATCATTCTAGTATACAGTAAGGTTTTGCCCTACTGTTTTTCTTCAAAAAGAATACATAGATGTATGGTTATGAGAGCTGCAAAGACTAGAAAGAGTTCTTCAAATCCTTACTTTTGTGGCTCATCTTTACTTGCAGTCAACAGAAAAAGAAAACATTAGGTAAAAAGACATACCAATTGCATTTCACTCATGAGGTTTCCATAGGCACTAACGACGTGCTGGTGTGCAACACAACAATTCTAACTTTTGACATAACTTTTTCTCAGTTTTCTGAAAACCTAACCGAGTCGCAATCACGAAAAATCATCACTAGCAGGAGAATCATTGTTGATATGTTGAATAGCAAGCAGCTCATGACTAGACCTTGAAATCCTCTGTTATTATTCTGGGAACTGCAGAATCTGTTTTGATTCACAAACAACATGCATGGTGTTTGCTAAGCAATTTAGCATGTCTGCTCTGTTTTGTTGCAAAGTACATATGATACTCTAGCAGTCCATCCAGAGATTCATATGATACGCCGGAACAAACTTTACCTGGGTGCACAATTTTTCCTTGTTGCAAGTCACCAGTCATGCATGGCAAGGTTGGGACTCGCAACTGTTGCGCACAATGACACACATGTTGCTGATGATCAACTTTCCAAAAGGACCAACTAACACCACTACTTCTGGAGTTGATGCATAGGTAAACAAAAAAACGAGTCGAAGGAAGTCGTTCAGCTGGAGCTGTCATCCTGCACAAGGCAATCAGAACAATGGACGAGAAAACACACTATATATATCTGGAGTTTCAAAGTCACCCAAACAAAACACTTCTAAGTTCACATCTTCAGAACTGCCAAACGCACATCTTCCTGTAAACCAGATGCAAACAATACGCAGCAAAATACGATCTTCATCAGCACTCCTGTCCTACCTCTGCCTACTACTCCGGGACCAAGCGCGTCGTCGCCGTCGCCTTGTCCGTCGTCTCATGGTACGCGACTCCAGTACTTCTCTCTCTCTCTCTCGCCCTCATGTCATCATGTGTGTATATGTACGTGTGAAGGGTCCTGATGTTCATCGCGGTGGGGATGTTCTTCGCCGGCGCGAGGTGGAACATGGCCGGAGATCGGTTGCCGCCGAGCGGGAGCACCTCCAGCAAGGGCGAGTGCTACGTGCTGCAGGGCGGGGTCTTCGCCACCGCGTCGGTGCTGTCCCTCGTCGTCGTTGCCTTCGGCATCGCCTCATACTTCCTGCTCCGAGCATCAGCGCCGCCGCCGCCGGAGACGACGCAGCACCCAGGGGGGATCGCCATGGGGCAGCCGGCGACCTACTTCCTGCAGGGTAGCCGCCTGGCCGTACGACGGCAGGGCTGCCACAACCACGATCTGATCTGAGCGACGGCGAAATTACGTACAATGGTACAATATGTCTGGATGCATGAAACTCTTAGGGGGTGTTTGGTTGGGCTTTTCAGCAGCTTTTCACTGGAAAAAGCTGCAGCCCAACCAAACGGCCAGCTTTTCAGCAGCTTTTGTCAACGGTAGCTGTGGGCTTTGCAGTGCAAATTCAGCTGTTTGGAAAAGCTGCCTTCTGTCAGCTTTTTACAATATGCTGAGGTTTCAGTGCTCATTTTCCAAAATGTTGTAGATTGTTTAGATCAACCAAAACCTATATGTTCACTTTCCCACAGCCACAGCAGCTTTTCCAGACAGTCAGCCAACAACAGCTTTTCCAACAGCCACAGCTCAACCAAACAGGGCCTAAGACTACATGTTTATCAGCAGCATCCATGAGCCCTGCTTTTTCCACCGATAATCTGCATTGAGATCCCAAACATAAAAAGGGGTGTAAGGAAGAATCAAAATAAAAATAATTATAAGATAAATAAATTACTATTATTATTATTAGCTAGATAAATACGAAAATCAACACCAATTACACAATTTTAGTAACAAAGTTGCACGTGTTTAAAATGCGAAACTATCGTACAAAGAATATGCAACTAACCGGTGCTCATATTTATGGATAGAACTCAATCATATACCAAAATTAAATTCTAAGCTAAATTAATGCAAAAATTAATCTAAGATATATAAATACTAATACTAATTTTAATTACAAATTACAAAAATAATTCTAAGCTAGATAAATATAAAAAATAAATTTTATTCTATATAAATAAAAAAATAAATTGAAGCTATAAAATAAAAATTGTAATTCTAAACTAGATACATATACAAATTAATTAGAAGATAGACAAATACAAAAAACTAAAACCAATTGCACAATGTTAGTATTAAAGTTGCACAGTTCTAAAATTTGAAACTATCATGCAAAAAATCTGTAACTAATAATTAAATTCATATTTATGAATAGAACTAAATCATATAAAAATATGAAAATAAAAACCGAAAAGTCTCACCCCAACTCAACAGCAAACCCAAAAGCAATATGTACCTCTCAGATTCTCAAACTCATATACATCCCAAAGCTAGCAAAGCCCACAATGAAAGGTTGAGGCCCACTACAAAGCAAGGCTTGGAGGCAACCCATGTAACTCAAAATTGGCAACACGAACTAACCACAGATCAAAAGTCAAATCGGATGGCTTAGCGACGTGTCAACTGAGAACTAGCAAACGCTACACAGTACAACTGTTAAAGGATCCCCAGAGTTGATGTTCATAAGAAAGAAAAGGAGTCCACAAAATCAATGCGCAGCCTTCCCGTACCTCTCTCTGTACAAAGGTGAGATGTGCCAACCCTCCATGCATGTTAGGAAGCCACTTGGGCTGCTGCACTTCGACTTGTCCCAGCTTGCATCCATGCTGCAGCCAGCTCATCTCTCCTACCTCTGGCTCTCTTCCCCCTCTCCCCCTTGTTGTTCATGTGTCCAACCACCAAAACCACAAATATTCCAGTGATTGAGTGACCACTTGTACCTTGGTCGTCTTCTTCATATCATTACTTCTGTGACCAATCTCTGTACGTGTGATGACCATCTTTAGCAACAGAAAAAGAAAACATTAGGTAGAAAATCAAACTGAATCTAACTTCTGACACAACTAGCTCTCCATTTTCTGAAAATCAGACCAAGTCACAAATACAAAAGATCATCACTAGTAGGAGAATAATGTTTGATTTTTTTACTCTATAGCAAGCAGCTCATGACAAAACCTCGAAGTCCTCTGTTTTCATTCTTGGAACAGCACAATCTGTTTCCATCGCATGTTTGCCTTGAACAGTACAATCTATCCACAAACAACATGGTGCTTACTAAGCATTCTAGCATGTCTGATCTGTTTCATTGCGAAGTATATATGATACTCTAGCTGTTCATCCAGAGATTCATATGATACGCCCGAACAAACTTTATTTGGGTGCTCAATTTTCCATGTCCAAAGTCACCGGTCATGGCAAGCTTGAGACTAGCGACTGTTAGACAGAATGACACACATATTGCTAATGATCAGCTTTCCAGAAGGACCACTTAACACCATTACTACTGGGGTTTAACACATTATTAGTAAACAAAAAAAAGGAGTAAACGCACTTGATTATTAGTGCTCCACCGAAAACCCTACTAATGCTGCAGGTACAATAGTGATAGACCAAAGGAAGTTGTTCAGCTGGAGCTGTCATCCAGCACCAGCAAAGAGAGACCAGCAAGATCACAGGGCTATCAGAACAATGGACGACGACACATACTACATAGATCTCTGGATCTTCAGTCTCTGGAACCCCATCTCCCAAAATGAGATCTTCCTCAGCACCCTCATCCTACCTCTGCCTACTGCTCTTGACATGCCTTCTTTTCTCTTGAAAGGAAAAAAAACCTAGCCACATTCCCGCGTCCTTCGTTAACTTCAATTAATGTTGACTGAGCCTGTCATCATTAAACCTAACCATGCTTTCTCGTCCAATTCCAGAGGAGATAGCCAGGGAGGCTTGTCAACCTACAGATTTTACAGAAGCAACAGCTAGCAACATAAGCGGTGAGGTACCAAAAACTATTGGAATTCTGACCCGGCTAAATATTTGTACCTGTATAGCTAACGACCTGTCAGGGTATATACACAAAAAATTAGGCAATTTTACCTTGTGAAGAATTGCAAACATCTATGCAACGTACAAAATAACCTGAAAATTGTAATGGGTACATATAGCTATATATATACAAGGTATACAAGGAGTAATTCTTGATTCACAACTGTAAGAAGTAAACCATAAAACAAACTTCACAAGTTCCTGTAATAGAAAACGAAAGAACACTAGAGAGGAATAGTTGCTTCTCGCTTCCTCCGCGAGGTTGTTTTAGGCTGCTGTTGAGCACAAGATGGGACATGGTAACTGCACTCGGTATAAGGGGGTATCCGTGATTCCCATGTCACTAAATCAAAGTCGCCCTTCGGACGAGATGTAGGATCCACAATGAGGTCTCCAATCCTCACCTTGGGTAGTTTCCTTTCGGAAACCTCGGCTTCAGTTCGAGGAGGCATAAGGTGTAGCGGAGCAGCCGGAAAAGGAAGAAAGTTGGTGAAGTCTACTGGATAGCGTCTTCTGATACGGAGCGACAGATGTTCACCAAACATGGACATGTTTTTCTTTGTCACGATCTTGTATCTGTTCAAAATACAAAGCCAGAATCGAAGGCTTACATTCCTCCTCAACACATTGGCAATTGAATATGCTCCCACAAATGACCCACCCAACAATTTGATGAACTCTCTTGTCAACAGTATCAGATTTGGGTGGTCCTCTGTGTGCGCACTTCCAAATGCTAGTGTCTTGAAGAGGTAGCTGTACTCCTCATCTGGTAATCTACTTAGGTGGATTGGCTTCACGGTACCATATCTCGTCAAACTTTCTGTCCTACTTATGATTATAACCTTACTTTCTGTGCTTATGCATGCCACTGCCCGGTAAAAAAAAATCCACTCCTCATCATCGACGTCTGAAACAAATGTGACAACAACCAATGTTCTTCCTGATGTCCACCTTTCATTGTCTATTCTACGGAAGTTGTCTCCATTGAAGTGCAAAATCGAAGAGAAGTAACCATGGACCTTCTCATCATTGCATACATGCGCTACCAGTGTCTTCTTCCCAACTAGTTTGTCACCAATGATCGGAAGCACAGATGGAGAACCAGGAGGGCTCTGCTGTAACAAGAAGTTGATGATATGTTGCTTCTCGGTCCGACGACTGAACATGAAGTTGTCTACGTAAAGATAGGTGTCATAAGGTCTGCGAAACATGGGTTCACATCCTCCCAAAAGTATAACAAACTCGGTCATATTAGAAACTACAGTTTCTAATTTCAACAAGGCACCTTGTAGGTCGGAGCGATCAACTTTGTGATTTGATATACCAGCCTCTGCATGAAAGCGCTTAAGGAGAGTGCCAAGATATGACGCAAGTGATCCACTCATCATTTCCTTAGAGCCCTCCTTGATTAGTTGGTTGCACTTGAAGGTGTCTAGCGCATAATAACCATGGTACATAGCCCTAGCTAGCATCTTCAGTTGTAGAAGCATACCAGAGTTGGTGATGTATCGCCCATCCGCCTCCTCAACGACCGTGTGAGCTCTTAGCAGGAGTTGCTGCAACCTCTCTATCTGCTTCTCCTCCGAGCATGCAAGGTCTGAATACTTGTTTGTCAAAAAGGAGATGAATCTGCAAACAAGGTCACCTGTAACCGCAGATAGAACAGCTTCCATCCCGAATAACTTTAGGTTGAGACGATTGAAGGGGATTGCCGATCTGTAACGAGCATCACCTTGTGGAGATCAGATTTTGAGGTATGATGTTGTTTAAACCGATGCAATGATGTTGCCGCGTAGCGTGTAAGACCAGGTGAGGTGCGTTTTCAGTGACCTGTCTAAATCAATGTGGAAATGGTAAGCATAAGGCAGGGTAGTTCAGACCACAGATGCATGGTGATATTTCACTATGTTACTGATGTGTTAGGAAGCAAATTTGTAGTTTTCCACAATGACGATCTCTTGTATGGACACCTGTACAGCTAACGTGCCTCTTGAATGGTAAATTGATGGAGAAGGAGAAGCAGGTGCAACGCACCGCGTTGCACATCAACAAGTTGGCATGGCTTTCAGGGCATGTATGGTGAATCATGCAAAGAACTAAGAAATATATTTTGTTAAAATAAGTGATATATACATCTGAAGTTCACAACATGCAGGCAGATTGGCTGATAAATTAGTAGGTTAAAAAGATCTCTTACTTACTGTACTAATTACAAGGAAATAATTCCTGTTCTTTTTGCATGTCGCGACTGGATGGACGACTTGATCACGATAATTATGTTGATCTCCTATCCAGTCGTCCCCGCAGTCGTCGACGTGACAGCATTCGAGCATATATAACTCGCTCAAGGACATGTGACATCGCTGTTGAGTTCCAAGGGGATCATCCCGAGCGGTTACGTCCATGGAGTTGCTCTTACGGAAGGATGAGGATTAAATAGGTGTTAAGCTATACCACGGAGCTATGCCCATACGATTCTTCTTAATACAAAACAGCATCGTGGTTGATATGCTCGCGTTCTTTATTGAGCGTGCTAAGGTTAATGAACAGGTCAACAGCGTTGTCCCTCATTTAGTGGATGACAACCTCTCCATTTTACAGTACACCGATGATATTATTCTTTTCATGGATTATGACATGCACAAAGCCACAAATATAAAGCCGCTGCTGGGTGTGTTCGAACAACTTTCTGACTTGAAGATAAACTTTCATAAGGTGAGCTATACTGTTTTGGCAGGACCAAAACATATGAGGCTCAATATATACACACAATTTTTTGGTTGTGAGCTGGGTTCCTTCCCATTTCAATACCTTGGTATTTCTCTCCATTACATTAAATTGCTAAACAAAGACCGGAGCGGAGTTGAGTACTGGAGAGAATGACAGAGAGTGGCCTAACGGGCATGCACATTATGAAATATCATCACCAGTAGGAGAATCGCAAGCAGTTCACATTCCTAATTCACTAGAAGAATTGGCCTGCCTGACATTGAAGTCCTTTACTGTTATTCTAAGATTCATCACATGCATAACTTGGAAATCTGTTCACGCAGACGACGATATGGTGCTTAGTGATCATTCTAGTATACAGGAAGGTTTGGCCTACTGTTTTTCTTCGAAAAGAATACATAGATGTATGGTTATGAGAGCTTCAAAGAGTAGAAAAGAGTTCTTCAAATCCTTACTTTTGTGGCTCATCTTTACTTGCAGTCAACAGAAAAAGAAAACGTTAGGTAAAAATAAGACATACCAATTGCTTTTCACTCATGATGTTTCCATAGGCACTAACGACGTGCTGGTGCACGCAAGACAATAATTCTAACTTTTGACAACTGTTTCTCCATTTTCTGAAAACCTAACCGAGTCGCAATCACGAAAAATCATCACTAGCAGGAGAATCATTGTTGATATTTTTACTCTGTTAACTAGCAAGCAGCTCATGACAAGACCTTGAAATCCTTTGTTATTATTCTGGGAACTGCAGAATCTGTTTTGATTCACAAACAACATGCATGGTGTTTGCTAAGCAATTTAGCATGTCTGCTCTGTTTTGTTGCAAAGTACATATGATACTCTAGCAGTCCATCCAGAAATTCATATGATACGCCAGAACAAACTGTACCTGGGTGCACAATTTTTCCTTGTTCCAAGTCACCAGTCATGCATGGCAAGGTTGGGACTCGCAACTGTTGGGCCCAATGACACATATTGCTGATGATCAACTTTCCAAAAGGACCAATTAACACCACTACTACTGGAGTTAATGCATAGGTAAACAAAAAAACGAGGCGAAGGAAATTGTTCAGCTGGAGCTGTCATCCTGCACAAGGCAATCAGAACCATGGACGAGAAAACACACTATATATATCTGGAGTTTCAAAGTCACCCAAACAAGCCACTTCTAAGTTCACATCTTCAGAACTGCCAGACGCACATTCTTCCTGTAAACCAGATGCAAACAATAGGCAGCAAAATGCGATCTTCATCAGCACTCCTGTCCTACCTCTGCCTACTGCTCTTGCCATGCCTTCTTTTCTCTCAACAAGCCGCGTGTGAGGCGCGCCATGGGGGCATATCACTGAGGTCCCAGCAGATGGCCCTCCTCCACTGGAAATCCACGCTTCGGAGCTTGCCGGCGCAGATGAGCTTTTGGCAGGAAAACACCAGCCCGTGCAACTGGACGGGCATCATGTGCACAGCTGTGCGCCATGGCCACCGCATGCCCTCGGTGGTGACCAACATCTCCCTACCAGATGCCGGCATCCATGGCCGGCTTGGTGAGCTCAACTTCTCCGCCCTTCCATTCCTCACGTATATTGACCTCAGCAACAACAGTCTCCATGGTCCACTACCCGCTAATATCAGCTCTCTATCAGCACTATCATATCTTGACTTCAACTTCAACAATCTCACAGGGCAAATACCGTTCGAGTTTGGTGGCTTACAGAGTCTCACGATGCTTGCGCTCTCATTTAATAGACTCACAGGCCACATCCCTGCATCCTTGGGTAACCTAACAGTGTTAACTGAGCTTATCATTCACCAAACCATGATCTCTGGTCCCATTCCAGAGGAGATAGGAAGGCTTGTCAACCTGCAGACCTTACAGCTAAGCGCGAGCAACCTTAGCGGTCACATACCCACAATTCTTGCCAATCTCAGCAAGTTGAGTGAACTTTATCTTTATAAAAATCAATTAACAGGTCCGGCACCCCCAGAACTGGGTAGCTTATTAAATCTCCAGACATTTGACATGTACACCAACCATATCTCCGGCCCTATTCCTGCTACCTTAGGAAACCTTACAAGGCTAGAAATATTATATATTTATAAAAATCAAATAACAGGTCCAGTACCCCTAGAACTGGGTAGCTTATTAAATCTCCAGGAGTTAGACATGTCCGTCAACCAAATCTCCGGCCCTATTCCTGCTACCTTAGGAAACCTTACAAGGCTAGTACTGTTATCTCAATATAAAAATCAATTAACTGGTTCCATCCCCCAAGAACTTGGCAATCTGGTGAACCTCCAAGGATTGTATTTGGATGAAAATCAACTTTCTGGGTCAATACCGAAGTCTTTCGGAAACCTACAAAACATCCAAGATCTGCATCTGTTCGATAACCAGTTAACAGGATCGATTCCTCAGGAATTAGGAAATCTCACAGGCATATTCGACCTTGAGCTGGCTAATAACTCCCTTTCGGGATCTTTGCCCACGAATATCTGTACGGGTGGCAAGCTCAAACATTTAAGTGCCGATTTGAATATGTTAAATGGCACGGTTCCGTGGAGCTTGAAAACATGTAAAAGCTTAGTTAGACTTAGCCTTAGTGGGAACCACCTCACAGGAGATATGTCTCAGCATTTTGGAGTCTATCCACACATCACCCATGTACGCTTGAGATCCAATAAGTTCTTTGGGCACATCTCTCCGAATTGGGGTGCCAGCCCCCACCTAGAGGTTCTAAATCTAGCAGAAAATATGATCATGGGTTCTGTACCTCCAGCTCTATGTACATTGTCCAATCTGGGGCAACTAAACCTCGGTTCTAATCATCTCAGTGGTGAGATACCCCCGGAAATTGGCAATTTAAGAAATCTGTATAGCCTGAATTTATCATCGAATCAGCTATCAGGATCCATACCTTTGCAGCTGGGAAAGTTGAGCAATTTAGGATACCTTGATATATCTGGAAACAGTTTTAGTGGATTAATACCTGAGGAACTAGGGGCCTACATAAAGCTAGAGTTCTTGAAGATCAACAACAATAATTTCAGTGGTAATTTGCCTGGTGCGATTGGAAATTTAGCAGGCCTGCAGATCATGTTAGATGTGAGCAACAACAACCTCAGTGGTGTTTTGCCCCAGCAACTTGGAAACTTGGAGATGCTAGAATTTCTGAATTTATCCCATAATCAGTTCAGTGGCAGCATTCCATCCTCCTTTGCAAGCATGGTGAGCCTTTCAACACTTGACGTGTCCTACAACGACTTGGAAGGACCAGTCCCAACAGCACGTCTACTTCAAAATGCTTCAGCGAGTTGGTTTCTTCACAATAAAGGTCTCTGTGGTAACCTCTCTGGCCTGCCTCCTTGTTATTCAACTCTAGTAGCTAGTCACCATAAACGAAAGCAACTTGGTTGGCTTTTGCCAATTGTTCTTGTTGTGGGTTTCGGCATTCTTGCTGCAATTGTTATCATAACAATGCTTATTCATACCAAGAGAAAACCGCAAGAAAGTGTTACTGCTGAAGGAAGGGACTTATTCTCAGTTTGGAATTTTGATGGGAGACTAGCATTTGAGGATATCATAAGGGCAACTGAAAATTTCGACGACAAGTACATCATTGGGACAGGAGGATACGGCAAAGTATATAAGGCACAACTCCAGGACGGGCAGGTAGTTGCTGTGAAGAAGCTTCGTCCGACTGAAGAAGAGTTGAATGACGAAAGAAGATTTCGTACCGAAATGGAGATCCTATTACAGATCCGACAACGAAGTATTGTCAAACTGTATGGATTCTGTTCTTATCCAGCATACAAATTTCTTGTCTACGACTACATTCAACAGGGAAGCCTCCACAGGACCTTGGAAAATGAGGAACTAGCAAAGGAATTGGATTGGCAGAAGAGAGTTATTCTTGCAAGTGACGTGGCTCAAGCAATATCTTATTTGCACCATGAATGCAGTCCACCTATAATCCATCGAGATATCACAAGCAACAACATCTTACTTGATACAACCTTTAGGGCTTTTGTCTCGGATTTTGGCACGGCAAGGATTCTTAAGCCCGATTCATCAAACTGGAGTGCACTAGCAGGAACATATGGCTACATAGCTCCTGGTATATACTATAACCTTTCTTCTCACATCAGAAGCATTCATCTCTATCCATTTGTTCCCAATTCTAATGTTTTAATTTTGTGCAGAACTGTCGTACACATCTGTTGTGACGGAGAAATGTGACGTTTATAGCTTTGGTGTGGTTGTGCTAGAGGTGGTGATGGGGAAGCATCCAAGGGATCTATTAGACGGTAGTTTATCAAGTGAGGAAGAGTCTACCCTGCTGAGAGATATTCTGGACCAACGGCCTACAGCACCAACGACAGCAGAAGAGAAAGGCTTAGCTCTCCTCGTCAAGCTGGCATTTTCTTGCTTGGAAGCTTCTCCTCAAGAAAGGCCAACCATGCGGGAGGCATACCAAACACTCATCCACCGACAGTCTTCTAGTTCATGTCCCGTGCCTTTCGATGCACTTACATTACAGCAAGTAAGGGATGCATAAAGTGTTAAAAAAATTCTGGGGTTGCATGTAAAACGTATGTGGTGTTTATGCTTATATTTGTTTAAATATGAATGCCCTAGTATGTAACTTCTGTTTCCGGTAATGTTGAGATTCAGTTACCATGTACTAGCTAGAGCAATCACTTGCAGTCGTTTAATATAGATATCTTGTAATCAGTCAAAGCTGTAGTTGCAAATTGAAAGAAATCAAAGGAGAAAATCTTCCGATCATGGCTCACCACCAATGGGAAACTATGTAGTGAAATATATCTAGTACAAACCCTCTAATGATTGATCAGTTCACAGAAAATTGTTCTTGCAGATATATATAACTTAAAATCTTGCAATCTACAATAAATACTTTCAAGTTCAAAGTTTAAACCACATTAGTTCTATAGGGCGCATACCCTATTTTTGACTCAGAAATGGGTATTGGATATATATAGTGAACTCAAAAGCGCATAAAACTGCAGTAAGTATACTTAAAAAGTGGAAGCACATACCCTGAGTGGCAACCTTTGAGCCAAATGATATACTCAAGGCTGGGTAGATAGATCGATGTGCTCAACTTGTTTCGATACACACCTCAGGGACAAACTGTGTCATGCATCAGCTGTTTATTAACATGGCATAGCTATTTTTTAAAAACTATGAAGTACGTTAATGCTAAGGGTAAAACTGTAATCTAAAAAGCAGTTTACTTATTCTTTATAGGGGTATTTTAGTAATCTGTAATCTAGCGTGCCCCGATTAAATGGGAATACTTTGGTACTACCAAGTTGTTCCTCGTAGAGGTATGAACACAGAATCATTTTGCTCTTCGATTCCCATCCCCTGCTAAACCCTAATCCCCAAATTACAAGAATACGGCGGGCCGGCGGCCTGTGCGGGGACTCCACCGCAGCGTGATCACCAGGCTCGGAGGCAGCCTCGTGGTTCGGGTTCTGCACGCCCGGGATGTCCATGTCCCTCGCCGCCGCGCCTGCAGATTCATTCCCGGAGTTCTTGCCGCGTTGCAAAGGGGTGCGAGTTGGGTGGCCAGGCCGCGTCGCGCCATTGAGGCCACGGCGGCCGGGTCGCGCCGCGTCTTAGAGGCCATGAACAGCTTTGTGTTGTGAAGCTGTAACGTTGTATTCCTATTTAGTTTCGTGTATACAATTGCACATTTCGGTATGCAGCTCGCATTGATTTATACTCGCCACTAGACTATGAAGAAACTCAAAAACACATCTGAAAATAGCCTAGACTCTGCCCCATGATGACGTCGTATTGGTACAGCAGGTCGACAACCACTACAAGAAACCTGTTAATCCGTGACGGTTTTCTCGTGACGTTTCCATAAATCGTCACAGATATTCCTTAGGCGCAATAGGTTTATTGTGACGGTGGTGTATTTATGACGGACAGACATGACCGTCGTAGTTGTGAGATACTAATCCGTCACAGATAGGACGGGAAGATAGAAAATATTGGACGGGAGAGGCGGGCTTGGGCGGGAGAGGCGGGAGAGGCGGGCTTGGGCGGGACAACACGCTCGTGGGAGATAAAAATCGAAGCGACTACCCAAAACATTACAGACGACCCAATTCCCCTCCCCTCGCCGCACCCAATTAATTCCCCTGGCTCGCTCTCTCTCTCCCCCCCTTGCCCTCACTCGCTCGGCTCCACCCGAGCACGCCGCCGTCGCCCCTTTGGTTCCCCTTTGGTTTCCCCGGCCTGCCGCTCTACCCGGCGTTCGCCGGTTACTTCGCCACTCGGGTTTACCCCCTTGGCTGCCCCGCCGCCGCGGTCTCTTTGCCGTACCTCCCGAGGAGGTTCTTGCCTCGCCGCCCGGGACAGCGCGGGGCTCGGCGTCGCAGTTCGGCGCCACCGGTACTCCGTCGAGTTCGCCTCCCGCCAGTGGTGGGCTGAGGTCTTCCACATCGCCGGCTTCCTCCACAGGTAAGTATTCTTCCCCCTTTTTCCCTTTTCCACAACTAGGGTTCAACTCGGTGGATCGGTGGCCATGTTTGATTTGATTTGAGTTCGGTTGAAAACTGATTTGGTCTGCTTTGGTGCTATACTGATTACGAAGCTTGGTTTAGTAATTCATAATTCCTGTTTGTTTCAATTAGCCGAAGTCCTTCATTGACCCTATGTGGTTAGGAGTTGATTATTCAATTGCTTTGAGTAATATTATGCTGATTTGGTTGATACTAAGCTCTCTCCTGATTTATTGGTGATTAGCTCATTTAGTTTAATGTATGGATGCTTATGCTAAACTTGAACCCTTTGCTGGAGGAACAGATTACCATACATGATCTTAGCTGATCCATTCGGATGCTTGTGCATTTGGGAAATCTGATTTAAGCTTACGAGCATATATGATTCATACATACATTCTTTTAGAAACTGACAAGGATATATGCTACACTTGGTCTTAGCTATTTTCTGGTAAGAACAAATGCTCATTTGATGTGAATAGGTTCTTCTTTTTGCAATAATCAGATTTGAGAGAGTAATTCTTATAAGAACATGTTATTACATTAGATCTTAGCTGGTTAAGGTTGAGAGGCATATGTGTGTGCTCAGAACTACTAAGATCAGATGCTACAATTGTCCTTCAGCTAACTATTATGTAAGCATGGCTCACATATGAATGCCTTGAACTGATAAGAACATGTGTACTACATTTGATTTTGGTTGTTCTGTGATTCTTACATGTATGCATAGATCAGTTTTGTTTTTATTGAAGAACAAATGTATTGCTTGATGCTAAACTGAATCCTGTGATAATTTACTTGTTTGAGAAAAAGGTTAGAGAATAGAAATCTGATAAGGACAGATGCTATTTTTGCTTTTGGCTAACTTAAATGCATGTATGGCTCATATTTAGATGCTTTAGAAATCTGGTAAGAACATGTACGAGTGGTTGGTTCTTAGTCATTTCTGCTTTCTACATGAATGCATATATCAATATCAGTTATTGAACTGCGAGAATAGTTGGTTTTACTTGGTTCATTATTCTATTTCTGATTAGAACAATGCTCTACTTACTTAGCTTCTCTTTGTTTCCTTTATTTATGTGTCAGTGTGTTCGGCTAAAGGAACAGATACCTTTACTTTAAATACTCCTCTCCTCTACTGCTCAAGATGTCGAAGCTTAGGTTTAGCTGATGTATAGGTAGAAATATTTCAATGTAATTTTTATCTTCTTCTTCTTTATCCATTTGTAATCACCAATTGTTGTTGTTGGATCGGTGGCTTCCGACAGAGGGGGGGGTGAATGTCGAATTAAAAATTTCTTCTCAAGATTAGAACCCAAAGCTATTGATTAGCTACTGTGTTCAAATCAAGGAATGCAGCGGAAAAGCAATCGACAAACGGGTTGAAAAAGGTTACGCAAAAGAAACAGCCAGACCGGAAGTTCCGGTGTGAATATCGGAACTTCTGACCTTACCGGATGTTCCGAAGGTACCCCAATTTTAAACGCTCTGGAAAAATCGGAACTTCTGACTCCTGGATCGGAACTTCCGATGTGGCCGGAGGTTCCGGTGTTACCCCGATTTTGAGTGTTCGGGAAAAATCGGAACTTCCGACTCCTGGATCGGAACTTCCGATATGACCGGAACTTCCGGTGTTAGAAAATCGGAACTTCCGGTTTTTGCGAAACAGCAGATTGTCGCTCGGTAAAACGTTCGCAGATTTTGATTCACCCAACGGAATTGGATGAAATTTTGCACAGAGATAGACAAACGACTTACGGAGTTGTTCCAATTGGAATCACCTCAAAAGCTCATCTATGCTGAGAGAAAACTCCAATCTACTAAGAGCTGTTCCAAGAGCAAACGAGAGGAAGAACTTGCACGAAACCAAATCAATTGATTCTTAGAACTTGTGAGGGATTTTGATATTCAATCAACATAGAAACATCTCACACGTCCTAACAATCTATTCCACCAAACAAACCTCAAGAAACAAATCAATCCTTGAGGGAAGGAGAAGAACGAAAATCCAAAAAGCAAAAGGAGAAAAACTCACAATCACAAGGGAGACTCATGGCTTTCCTTGGAAATCTTTTTGTATTGATTTTCGTGGATTTTCTAGTGTTTTGACATGCCTCTCATCTTAGGCAGAGCACTCTCTAAGTGCAGCTCTCATAACCTAATGAAAAGGGTTTAAGGGTTAAGAAACCCTAATCACCTATTTATAGTGGGGAGGGACAACCCCCTCTTCCACTCTTGGGCCTCATGCCCTAATGAGCCAAACTACTTAGCACGCATCTCAAAGCGTCTAAATAGCTTAGCCACCTCTCGATTTTCCTACCACCCTAAGCTACCAACCCTAAACCGCTTCCGGCCGACGCCGCAGTTTCTTGGTTGAGCCTCGGTGATTTCTGCGTTTTTACCAAAACGCCCTCGCACTGACTTGGTCCTCACGTCTCGTCTCCACCCGCTTTCTTGTCGTCCGCGTACATGCTTTTAAGCCGCACGATGTCGTCGCCACCTCCTTAACCGCATCTCAGCCCTCCAAGCTATCATGCCGGTCCATATGGCCGAACCATCGCCGCACCCAACTCGCACCTGCACACAATAGACCAAGCAAAGCGTTGCGAGCACAAGTTTTCCACTTGACCCAAGTCAGTCGAGAAAAATCTTTATCCACTCAATTTCTCTTGAGACGAATTGAGAAACTCAAACAATCAACCACAAATTCAACACCGAATTCATGCAACCTCAAATTCAACGCAACACAAAGTGGCAAGATATTCATCACACAGATGTACACGTCATCACATGACTCACAGTTGTATCATGACATTTGCAATTCCTTTTAATCAATAAAGTTTAATTTCAATCATATTTGAACATATGTGAATGATGAATGATGGGAATCAGTGAGCTGGACCAAACAGACTACTGGGCTGGACCAAAAAATGGCTATAGATTGGACCGAAATAAACCTGTTGCCTGAAAAAAAGAGCTAATGGGCCGGGCTGGATTGCCTAAAAAAAGAGCTAAAGGGCCGGGCTGGTTGCCTGAAAAAGGGCTAATGGGCCGGGCTAGATTGCCCAAAAAATGGACTAATGGGCCGATAGAAATAAGTGGGCCCAAAACCATATTGGGCTGTACACAACGCGGGCTACATTGACTGCCACATCGGATCCACGTAGATGCCACGTCATGTAAATCCGTGACGGTTTAGTCCGTCACAGAGTCCCGGGCTTGGCTAGGGCCTCGGGGACTGATCTATGATGGTTTACGACCGTCATGGATTGGAGAACATCTGTGACGGTCTGGGGAAACCGTCATGGAAGGTGCTACGGTCAATCTATGATGCGATATACATGACGGATTTTAGAACCGTCACGGACTGGCATCCGTGACGGTTTTGAACACATCTGTGACGGTTTCAATCCGTCACGGATTAACAGGTCTCTTGTAGTGAACATCGAAGGTGATATTTTTAGTGTGGGAGCAACCACCTGAGCAGAATGTGATGGAAAGCTCGATGCGTCCCATGGCTGCGATCGGCTCGCCTCCAAAACCCAGCAAGGGGATGCCAGGGGCTCAGAGGAATGACGACGGTATGCCCATTTCTTTGAAGGTTGAAGAGAACATGATATCCACGGAGCTCCCCCCGTCAACAAAGACGCGATACACCTCCGCATCCGAGATCATCGCAATTATGACTAGTATGTCATGATGAGGAAGGGTGATCCCTATGGCGTCTTCAGGTCTGAAGGTCACGGGCGTGGACGCCCAAGCAGGGAGCTCGATGGGCGGAAAAGAGGTGATGTGGCTTATCTGGCGGGTATACGCGTGTCTTTGGCGCTTGGACGGGAAGGTATGAGTGTTGCCTCCTACGATGGCGTGGATGACACGGTGTGGATTGATCGCTTGTACCGGAGCCGCGCCATGAGGAAGGGGAGGCAGCGGTGGCAGCTGGAGGTGTGGCTCTCTTGGAGCAGCAGCTCGTGCTGGGGGTTGAACGTTGCCTGTCGGTCTTGGGCGAAACTGCTCGCACGTCCTCCGAATCATGTCACACCCGTGCTTGGCCACGGTCGTCGTCATGCTTGGGATGGGCGGGGGACCGCTCGTCGTACCCGTCCACTTGGTGCACGCCACGATGGCGTGGCTGAGAATCATCATGAGTTGCCTTGGGATGCCTGGCGGCCGCTAGCGCCTTGTTCTGCAGTTGGAGTTCCCCTTCTTCTTGAAGTGCATACCTCTCCATGGTGTCGTACAACTTTTAGATGATGGCCGGCGGGCTTCGGTCCAGCTTGGCACACAGGGCTGGGTTCCAGATGAACCTTCGTGCGGCGGAGCACACGTTTTCATCGGTGATGCTGCGTATCTGACACTGCACGTTGGCGAAGCATTTATGAAATGCTTGAATGATTTCCCGCGGTCCTTGGACCAGCGCGTAGAGGTCCGCAGTTGTCACGGCATTGGTCTTGTTTCCCTAGAAGCGTGAGTGTAGCAGCTGGCGGAGTTGCTCCCAGGTGTATACCGAGCCGGTGGAAAGCGTGAGGTACCACGACCGCGCTATTCCGGAGAGTTTGAGGAGGAGGCTCTTCGCCATGGTAGTTTCATTCCCTCCTACTGCAGATACGGCGGCCTCGTACACACGGGTGAACTCAGCCGGGTCGGCATCACCTGCGTAGCTCAGGAGGTCTGCGAGATGGAACCTGTGTGACCATGGCTTTGCTTCGAGCCCAGGGCTGAGGGGACTTTGGTCGTCAGCAATGTTGATGACCACATGCCTCGTAGCACGCGTAGTTGGCGTGGCAGCGTGCTCACGGGCATCTTCGTCTGCGTCCAGCATGGCGTCCGTCTCGCGTAGGGTGGCGAGGGCCTCTTAGCATTTTCACCGGACTTCCGCCCGCAGTGCTTCCGCTTCCGAGTTTCCCGGCGGGGTCATAGGTCTCGCGCGTGCGATCGTCTCCCACAGGTGGCGTCACTGTTCCTCGGTCACCTGCGGGTTTGTTTAAACTTGCTCCATCGCCGCCGTGCGTCCTAGTACTTGCTAATTGCGAAGGGCGTCGGCTAGTGCCGTCGCGGTGTTGGGGGCTGGTCTCGCCGTGACTACCGTCGCTGCTTGTCGTGCATGTACTTCAGTGGCTTCGCGTATGAGTGCTTCCATCCGTAGGGCGTCGGCTTTGAGCGCTTCCATCTCGGCTTGCAGCTCCTCCGCCTTCTGGTTTGCTTCCGCAGCTTGTCGCCTCAGCGCCTCGATCTCCACTTCGTTGTTGGCGACCTAGGCGGAGGCTTCTAAGCCGACAACCTGCGCGTCAGTAGAGAGGTTGGGCGCGGCGTCCGCTACGCGCACCGCGGCGCGTGCCGTCCTTCGGGTCGTTGTCCTAGTGCTCGTCGCGGCGGTGTCCACGGCCTTCCGCTTAGTTCCTCCTCGCTTCTTAGGCGGCATGGTTCGATCGTCCCGCGGGTTGATGGTGGCGTCTTCGTGCTCCCGGTGGTGGCTGCAGTCTCCGTCACACGGCTTCTTGCTAGATTTCCTACAGATGGCGCCAACTGTCATAGCGACGAGCCTAGACAGTGAACTTGTGGCACCCCCGCACAGCTTCACGGACCTATGAGGGCTGCCTGGGAAACTACGTCGCGGAGACACCACAGTCGCGCATGCGGGTTGTATGACGCGAGGACACTCAGACCCTCGGCAGAGCCACGAACGGGGGTGTACGTCGCGACCCGAGAGCAGAGGTGAAGGTCGACGCTATGCCGCGCACGTCCGTTTCGTGTTTCTTCCCAAATTAGGGTTTGCAAATGGGGGATGAGGAGAAAAAGTAGCCCTGACTCCCCTTGCCCTTGGGGCTCTATTTATGGAGGTGGAAGTGGGGATAATGGTGAGGAATTTACAAGTTTGCCCCTCGGAGGTAAAAAAAATATTCACGAGGGGCTTTTTAGACTATTTTACACAATACTTAATTACAGTCGTCGGTTCAGGGTTAGCGCGTAGGCCACCCTCCAACACTTGTGATTATGATTTTGTATCACATAAAATGCATACTAATAGAGTAATTATTGATCAAAGTTTTATCTTAAGCAATTAAAATATGCCTTATATTTTTGGACAGAGGGAGCACTTATACTCTTATCTAGCAAGTACCAGGTGCCGTAAAAGTTCTCTACCAAAGAACACGCTGACCAACACCACTACGTTATCTGCTGACCAACACCACTACGTTATCTTTCTAATTTACCAAGACAGAGATAAGATGGCAACCATGTTTGTCAATGAAACACTAATTTCTCTTCTTTTACCATGTCAGCGATGGCACTAAAGTAGAGTTGCCAAAAATAATATCCGTGGTGGCTTATGTTCGGTATCTTCAAATATCTCACTTTATGTGCCAAATTTAGACAAGTGCATTGTTTCTTATCCTATTCCCAATGAAGTACCATCAGCTCTCCTCTTCAAAGGCGGAAAGGAAAAACAACCTAGTAAACATGGGACACCGACACCGTATAGGGAGTATAAATACAGGTCCATAAGTAAATTAAATACTCCCTCTGTTTCAAAATAGAAGTTCATTTAGCCTTACAAACTTTTCTTAAAATACAAGTTATTCTACACTTCTAATGCACTTTTTGTCATGAACTTTTTAGTTTGTCCTTCGAATGCAATAAAAATTGCATGTTTTAATATGGCGAGTAGTTGTATTTAAGAGGAAAGAGATGGACAAAGAAATAATTGAAAGGCAATATTGTTATTTCACTATCACTCTTAATTCTTGTGTCTAAGACTATAAAAAACTTCTATTTTAATGGAGAGAGTAGTACAAAACAAATAATAACAACTAGTATAAAATCGGCTATGGTTTGCTTATTATATTAGTTTTCTAATGTGAATGTCGTCTCATCCTATATATTTATACTAGTTCCATGCGACCTATAGGTCGCCTGAACCTTACGGCATTGATTTTGGAGGGATTTGTCCTCATACCACTAGTAAAATCAGCAGTTTGCAAAAATACCACTGACTGTGTCAATGACAGGTTGGTCTAGACCTCACCTGTTATTGTCACATTTAACAATTTATGGTTTCACTAATGGCATTTTAGCAATTATCTCTTGATTTTACAGTTCAATAACTGCAGCCTACTACTCATAATGACTTTACCGGGTGAAAGAGAAGACGTGGCATCGATGTCGAGCCATGTCGAGGTATTTGTTAAGGAATTCTCCTCCCGAGTCATGCAAGGAACAACATCAGCCGGTTCCTGTAGCAGGGGCAGTCATTGGACACAAGCCACTTGAAGATCCGTACGAAGCTCTTCACATCCGAACCAATTTCTAAAGGCATTTATATATTCAGTGTTCTTCTAATATCTCATCTCACTTATATATGAGTACATCCTCTCATTAGTGTACTTATCTTAGAGTAGAGTAGCGGTATTTCTTGAGATGGATCTCATAGTCATAATCGCAACATATTATCTTCTCAAAAATCAGAGCAACCTCCCTTATATAATGCCACAAAAAAAAACTTTCGCAGCATTCATCCTTATAGAATGTTCTCTAACAACATCTGTACTCTCTGTGACTCTTGGGCCTCCTCATCCGACCCTTTTGATCTGTAGGTTGATGGAGGGGTGCTTCACGGGGTGGAGTTTGGTGCTCGTCTTCCTCGCGGATCCGGCGATGCCATCTTCGGCCTTGAGGTTTCCTCCAACGGCTGCCTCCCGTGGTTTCCTGCCGTGCTGCCTCTTCGGATTCGGCTGGCGGCGAGGATGCGGCGGATCGACCGAGCTCCAGGACCAGCTCAAGACTGGGGTGATACCCCCGCCGATGTTCTTTCACCGACACATCAGAACGGCCTCTCGCGGCGTTCTTCTTCTGCGGCTTCTGGACCGAGCCTTCGTGCTACGGTGGTCGATGCAGGTTTCTAGGAAGCTTGTCAATCTTCGTCTCCTTCCGACCTGGTCGGTCGTCGCGGCGGAAGCAAGAACCAGCGTTGAAGCTCTAGGGATTGTTTTGCTATTTCTCTTTTCATTAGGGGCTTCTCTGCATATTTCGGGACAGCTGTGTGTATTCCAGATGTTTCTATACGTTTTCCTTATCTAGTTAATGTAAGTGTTATGATGTTTCTATACGTTTTCCTTATCTAGTTAATGTAAGTGTTATCTAAAAAAAAAGAGTTAAAAATTCTCCATCCTCTCCCCTTTGCTACAGTGCTTAGAGGCGACTCCAAGGCGTTTCCGAAGCGTGCCCTCCCGCCGGCGTTCCTGCCGGTTCGCCTCGGATCTGAGGGCCTCCTGGGCTCTCTGAGATGGGGTGGACGGTGGCTTCTCGCCGGCGGGCGGGATGTTCGTCCCTTTTCTAGGGTTTGGTCCCCTTCCGTCGGCGGCGAGGCGATGGCGTCGTCGGCGTGGGGCTTTTGTCCTCCCCGTTTCTTCCCCGCTCCGAGGTTTCCTCTTCTGGATCCTTCGGGAAATGAGTGGAGGTGGGCTGTTTTGGTCTCCGCGGCTGCTTTGTTGCCGCCGATCGGGAGATCCCTTCTGCTGCTAGTCTTTCTGTTGGCTCTTCGCGGCTCGTCGTCCGGCAAGGTGGTGCGGATGCTTCCCTTTGCCTTTCTTGGGGCGCTTTTAGCCCGGCCGATGCTCCTTCCTCGTTTTGCAAGCTCTGACTCTGTTGAGCGTGGTCTACTATTGCGGCTTCTACTGGACTTTGGTCCTGTCAGGATTTGGACAAGGCGTGCAGCGATTCCAGCTGATTCTCCGGCAGTAGCGGCAGCGCTTCCGTTTGGTTGCAGTGTTGTGTCGTCGGAGTTGGTCCTAGGGGTCTTGTTGTTATTTTCTGTCTGTCCAGGGTCTTTTGTGTATGTTTTCCTTAATATATATCAGATATAAAAATGCCTTCGGGTGTTTTTTTTAAAAAAAAAGAGTTAGCCGCGGTGGCGCACCGCAACCCCCACCACTGCACGGGCTAGCGTTAGCCGCCGCGGCACAAGCAGGTGGTTGGTGCCGCCGATTAGCGCTGGCGGCCGCCAGATTTTTGGAGGCGGAGGTGGCGCAGGGGAGGAGGAGAGGAGAAGCCTCGGCACCACAAGACCATCCGAATCCCAATTCGTGGCCTCCCCCATTGCTCCGATTTGCGCCGGCGAGATTCGAATCCGTGCGCACCTCGCCATTGTCACCGTCCCTGAGCTTTTTCCCGCGGGGAATGGTGGCATCCAGGTGGTGGTACGTAGATAGGTAAGAGTATGTGGAAGGGGCGCGGTGGCGATGGCCGGCGCCGAGAGGGAGAGGACTAGGTTGCCGCCGGCGCTGCCCTTGGCCACGCTGATCGGGCGCGATCTCCGTGCCTAGGGCTGCGAGCCCCCGGCCCTGCGCTACGGCCACGCTGGCTTTGCCAAGCGTGAGGAGGACTACTTCCTCGTCAAACCCGACAACCTCCGCGTCCCCGGCGACCCCTCTACGGTCTTCGCCGTCTTCGCCGTACTTGCCCCCTCAGCCTCATCTTTCATGTCTGCGTCGCCGTTGATTTGTTGATTTTGTGATGTGATGGGTCCTGGCTTCGCTGGACCTATGGCTGTTTCGGCAGGTGTTCGACGGCCACAACGGGGTGTCGGAGGCGGTTTTCAGCAAGGAACATCTGCTGGAGCAAGTGAAGAGCGCGCTGCCGCCGGACATCGGCGGCCGCGATGGCTGGCTGCAGGCGCTGCCGCGTGCGCTCGTCGCCGGCGACTTCCTACGCAAGGGTGAGTGGGGATATGCAGTGGCAATCTCAGCCCTGTTCTGTTAATTTCTTATGTAATTCCTTTCCTCAAAATTATCTGAGTAGCTACTGTTAATAGAATATTTCTATTGATATGATTATTTGTTGAAGTTGTTGACATGCTGCGTCACATTTGTTCCAGATTTCAGAGCTTTTTTGGTCAAAGACTGAACGTAGAGTGGCATATGAAGAGTAGAACATGGATTCTATTGGAGTGTGAAAAGATATAGAGGGGAAATATCTTGGATAGGCTCTCTATATGCAGACATGGAGACTGAGATTCAGACATGGAGAGTGAGATTCAGAGAGGTTGCTGGAGACGCTCTAACAATGTTAAATTGATGAAGCTAGTCATTTCTCGTGAGCATGCCAAATCAGTTGAGCCAGTTACCATGAAGGTTACATGCTTGAAGACCTCAAAGTCCAAAAGCGTGAAGCACTTGGTTAGTAAATAGTATTACGCGCAACTGCAACTCTGCAATAGTATCGTGCATCTGAATGTGTACATTTCCATCTAGATTCTGTACACTGCTCCAATAGTAAATGATTGTGAAATGTTCCTTCTCAAGGAACAGGAACAGGTTGTTATGCTTTTAGAATTTTTACGTATTTCTTCGGAGAAGACATTTTGCGTACATGATTCAGGAAATAGCTTACATGGTACTCAAGCAACAAGTGGGACCGGATGGCAGGCCAGTTGCAGATTAAGGAAATATCCTACATGATTCAGGAAATAGCTTACATGATCCTTTTTTATTTTATGAGGAATGTATTATTCAGGAAATAGCTTATATGATTCAGGGAATTTCTCACACTACAAGCACCTTGAATACATCTACTCAACAAATATGTTTGAAGAAAGCTAGTGTATGTTTCGGAATAAAAGGTCTCATTCCAATGTATGATAGCAGTAAATGTATGAATTACCAGAAGATGACAGCTGGTCAGTCGGTGAAACGAAGGGAAGGGTCCGACTATTCCTCAGGCGACTGATTTTTTTTAAAATCTCAGTCGAATTGTTCTGGGCCGTTAAATCGAGATCGAACGTTCCATGTGTTGTAGTCCACCTCCGCCTCGTCTTCCCCATCGCACGCTTTCTCTCTCCCCCCAACGCTCTGTCCGATGGCTGCCGTCGCCGGATCAGGCCTCACTTCTAAACCCGGTGGCCGGCGGTGATTCCGCCCTCGCCTCCGCACGGTGACGACGCGGCGGCTCGTGATCCTAATCTCTCGCCATCGCCGCTCGCCGTTGTCGCCGGACCCTAATACTGTTTTGCCTAAGGTTAAAGACGACTGAGATTTAAAAAAAATCTCAGTCAGCTGAGGAATAGCAAAACCGTCAAACAAATTAGGCTTGTACGAGGAGTCAAATACTCGACGGACATGGGCATTAAGAGCGTGGCGGATGGGATGCCGGCCGATTGCTTTTTCAACTAAAGCCTCCGCAGCCTCCACCTCGCCTCGACTTGCATGTTGACAATTAATTTCCACCTCGAGGCGTGCAAGGGCTGAAAGATGCTCGATGCCCAAGTTGTCATCAGATGCCACCACAGATGCTTGCAAGCAAAGAAAGAGCTGTTGGAGTGCTGGCATAGCACCTGCTGCGAATACTAGCGTCCGCACAACACGGTGTTGTGGCTCGAGATATCCGTGGTAGAGGCGGAACACCTTTAAACGCTTGAATCCGTTACGACCGATGACCAGATTTTCCTTGACGTCATTTATTATCCCTAGGGTGAGATGTTCCAGAGAAGGCATATCCATGACGAGATGGAGACCTTCCTCGTCAAATTTACGGACGTCAATGTGCAGTATGACGACATTTTTGAGGGAGGCCATCCCTTTTGGAACCCTTCCAATCGCCATTTGAAGATGTTGGAGGTGCGGATAGGTGGTGCAGCTTGGGTCCCTGAACAGACGCTTGCATATACGTCCAGCAGTATAAAGATATTGAAGATTGCATTTGCCCAACTTACTTAGAGATGACACAACAAGTTCTAATACTCTTTCTCCATCACCGATGGGAAAGGGTAACTCCAGTTTCAGTTTTCTCAACTTCGTTAGATGCCCAAGCTCTTCCGCAAATCTCACTGGGTTGTCAGGTCCCCCAATTAGCTCCTCCAAGGCTTGCATGCTCCCAAACTTATCTGCAGGCCACATAGTGTACTCGCTGAGAAACAGGCGCAGCAGTTTCGGCAGCTGGACCGTAGTTGACGGCAGTCTTGTCATTAAATCACAGCCCCTCAAATCAAGAGTCTCTAAGTACTGTAGCTGTCCGATCTCCCCAGGAAGCTCCGTAATTCTTCCACCGAGACACAAATATCTTAGCTGACATAAACTTCCTATATTTCTGACATGCTTGTCTTCCAACCATTCACATCTTCCCAAATCCAACACCCACAAAGCATGAAAGTCTGCAAGTGGGGGTATCTGCTCAATTGCCCCAAACACATTTAGTGAGCGAACATGTAACTTAGTCCCTGTAATTGCACGGATTGTCCCTTTATGCTTTTCGTCACTAGATTGCATGGAGATCCGACGAATCTTGCTTGGCAAAGAATTGCAGACTCGCCCATTTAAAACAGTGGCGAAATTCTCTTCATCTGACAAAGATACTATAAGGTCAAGCACCATATCATGGATCCGACAACATTCTTCATTCGTCCCACCATAGTCATGATAGTCCACATCAATTCGTTGGATCATATTTCTGTTAACAAGCTCATTAAAATTGTTCTCTGCTAGTTGACCCAAGCTTCCCCATTGTGCATCGATGAATCCTTCAGCTATCCATTTCCATTTTAATTCTTCACACGGAATACGATGGTCCTCTGGATATATACATAAGTACAATAAACATGTCTTCAGGTGGTGTGAAAGATCCCAATAACTGAGTAACAAAATATCTTCAATCCCTTTTAAATTCCCATCACTTTGAAGTGAAGAACCAACACCGATAGACTCTTGTAACCTCTCCCATTCATGCTTATCATGTGACTTGTTGGCTTGCAAACTCGCGATTGTAATTATAGCAAGTGGCAGACCACCACATTTTTTTAAGATCCTAGTACACACTTCTTCCAGTTCAGCAGGGCAGGGGTCGTCAGAGCTGAAAGTTCTCTTAAAGAACAATCTTCGAGATTCAACTTCATCTAGAGGTGCCATTTGATAGAGTTGATCACTGGGGTTAGAACAACATGAGTCAGCTACACTGGTAATGCATGTAGTAGCAATTATTCTGCTACCATTATTATTCTCTGGAAATGCTGCTTTGACCGACTTCCAATCTTCCTCCCTCCATACATCATCAATAACAATTAAGTACCTATATGCAATTTTGTGCATTGTTAAGCTCATTGCCATAAATGTGATGACTTGCACTAGCATGAAATTGATCTTTGTAAACATATACATAAATATTTATCAAAAAGTAGAATATTATAAAAATATGTACTACTTCGTAGTCCAGCAAACTCAGATACACATACAACTTATCTCCACATATTTGTATCTATATTTTTGATTACCCGTTAGAAACCCATGCACCTGCATGGGCTAGCACACATAAATAGTAAAAGTCTATATAGATTAAGTTATATGAAAATCGGTAGAAACTAAAAATATGGGGAAGACATAGGAATACAACCGTGAAATATTATTGAGAAAAAGTGCAATAGTATGTGTTCTTCACCCTGGTGCAAAATGAATTATGTTTCTTCAATTGGTTCTTGGTTAGACGACTGTGACTAGATTACTACCTTAGCTACGCACCTACTAGCTGCCATCGGATACTCATCGAGATCCGCGTGAGACTACTTCCATCTTTTCACATTTCCACTAACAAGCAGTCGTAGCATTTGTTGCTTTTGGCGTGCATGGGGCACCTTGGGCAATAGAGTTGTACTTTTGTCAAGGGGAGAGAGAAGTGTAAATTCATTTTTATTTATACATCATGTCCAACTCCAAGCATGTGTAGGTCAATCCGGATAGGTATAATACTTTTCATCTCCACACCTTTTCTCTCTCCAACTTCTTAGATGGGTAGGGAGTGGGTACGAATAGCTTCTCTCGTCTCCCTCGGATGGAGTTTCTTTCTTTCGTGCTCCGTATTTCTCTTTCTTCAGTTCATCACAAAATAAATGTATCACAAACCACACTTAAATACAGATGCCTCCGCCCTCCTACCGTGCCTATGGTGGCTACCACGGTGGATATGCCCACCGCTGCCCCCACCACCTAAATGCAGCATGTTGGCATGCCGCCACCCTCCTACCACGTCTTTGGTTGTCGCCGGATCTACCCACCGTAGCCCCCCCTCACCTAAATACATCATGCTGGTGACCTGTTCCTACCCTCTTACCACATCTTCGACGGAGGTAGAATATGTTGGCAACCTATACCTGTCCTCCTACCGCTTCCTCGATAGCTAACGCTGAAGGATCCACCCACCACTGCCCCACCATCCGAATACAGCATGCTGGCATGCCCTCCTATTGCATCTCTGGCAGCTACCACCGATAGATATGCCAGCAATAGCCCCCGCCACCTAAAAATACAGCATGTTAGCGACACGAACCTGTCCCTGCCCTCCTACTGCTTCTCCGCCACCACAGCCCCACCACCTAAATACAGCATGCGAGTTGCCCCCGCCCGTCTACTGCCATGCATCCCCAGACACCACTTAATACAATTGGAAGCCACATATTTGTTGCCATTCCTCTCTATCTCTCTCATCCAGAAATTCAGATCAAGAAGACACAGAAGCACTCGGACCAAGAAACAAGAACAAAAGTTGCTAGGAGTACTACATGACAAACTAGCTACCATTTCAGTGCTACAAACATATGAAAATTTCCAGAGAATAGAGGGCAAAGATTGGTGGCGAAGTGGCCAATGCCAAGACCTCACGACAGTCGAGACAACTGATAGATAGAGGAAGGAAGGAGAAAGTTGAGGAGCGTGTGCAGTCGATGAAATTGTTGTCAAGCTCGCGCCACAGAGATGACCTGCACGCCAGCCAGATCCTGGAGGAGATGGCGACCTCGACCTCACGCCATCACTACCTCAGAAAACCCCTTCACTGACGGGCACTAAAACCCCTTCACTGACGGGTTTATCGCCCGTCACTAACGTCGCGTCAGTGGAAGTCCCACTTTCACTGACGGGCACAAAACCCGTCAGTAGATGTCCACTTTCACTGACGGGCGCAACGTGCCCGTCAGCAGAGATGCAGTGCAGGTTGCCTGGAAACATCCTGACAGTGCATTTCACTGACGGGCTCTTATTCCGTGCCCGTCAGTGATGAGCTATTTCCACTGACGTGTACGTTTCTGTGCCCGTCAGTGAAAGTATGATCACACTTTTTTTAAAAATTTTTTTCTGGAAAGGCAATATGAAGAATATACAGCAATTAATATGTCAAATATTAAGCATATGTAACATTTAATATCAGAAATATGAATCACATATACCAAATTAATATCACAAATAGTAAATACACATATAAAAACAAGTTTACAACGAATTAAAACGACAAACAATTGAATTTAACAATGTTTATTCTCACTAGCCCTACTAATCTACGTCTACGACGCTTCGCTAGTACTTGCAGGGCGGCGGGAAGGGGGTAATTGGACTCCCGCGTAGAAATCTCCGCTTGGCCGGATGACTTCGTTGTTGATGACGTACGCGAAGGTCTTCTGGATGCGGGCAAAGTCCTTCCTCCAGTCGTACTTTTCCTCGGCCAGGTCGTGTATGAAGTTATTGAACTGGTCGTGGCTCCAGTGCGGGTTGTGGGACATGACGAACGCGTCTATGTGAGCGCAGACGTAGTACCCACATGTCACGCTATTTTCCGGCTGTTGCCTGCAAGGGAAGTTAAATTTGTGGATCAGCTTCTTGCTCTTGCTCTCTGCTCGTCCCCCCCGCAAGTTGTATTCCCAAAAGGCGTCTTCCAGAACTTCCTTAATTCCTGAGAAGTCCCGCTTGGCACTTCTTTGGGAATCAAAATACTATATCGTTCTGGAAGGCTTGTGGATGACGATGAGGATCCAGTGGTCGCTGCGTAAAAGGTAACAAAGGAATATAAACAGACGGGGATACGTGATTAAGAACAGCAAACTAGGAACGCTAGTAAGTAACTTACGGGGGGTTGTATGGCATGAGCAAGTAGTCCTTATCCTTATGGTATATCAATGACGCGGTGATATAATTTGTTAGGACCTGCTTCGCTTCTCGTATATAGTACTCGTTCATGATGATCGGATCGATTATTCCAAAAGCGCAGCTGGGCAGACGCCTAGACTCTTGGGCTTGGTAAAGCGCCCATAGCCTGACGAGCATGGTGTCGAGCCGGAAGAGGTTGAACAACATAAAGATATCTTCAAAATTGATGTCGAAGGTGTCGTGCTGTTTGTCGAGGAAGAAACCGAAATCTTTAGGCACCTCGACCTTAAAGTGTTGCACATAATCATCCCGATTCCGTGCCCTCATCATGATCGTGTCATGGAGCAGTTTCATCTGCGTGGGCAACCTCTGCACCTCATCATCTGGGAGCAAGGGCTCACCTGCCTCGTACACTATTCGTCGAGGCTTCTTGATGGTTTCGGCAGATGTCTGGAAGGATAAGGCCTTCTTCTTGCTGTCCTTGCTTGCCTCCTTCGCAGCGGTGCCGCCCCGCCTGTGTGGTCTTTTTCTTTTCCTCTCCGGCTCCGGAGAGGAGGCCCTCTTGCCTCCCGTCAACGCTTCGCCCACCGCGGCATTGAGCGTGCTTGGAGATAAGATCTTCTTTTCCGCTGCGCTCGGGTCATGGCGATGCTTGGTGCGCTTCTCACGGGGCGGCGAGTCCTTCTTGGGTTGCTCCTCCTCCTGGGACGGAAGGATCGTCGTGTGCTGCTGCCCGCCAAGATCGTCGTCCCGATCATCGAACGAAACCGGCGTCCTGCACACGCCGAGCGGAGACGGGCCGGCTCCGGCTGATGGAGAGGGGATAGTTGACGTACTAGGAGATGACACCCCGAGGATAGTTATCTGGCTCTTCGGCCACAGGATGTAGTACCCTTTGCAGTCTCCCAGCTTCGTGACATCCTCTTCAGGGGCGACAGGGACTGTGACGTCACTGAACTCGGCGACGACGCGGTCCACCTGCACCCTCGCCATGTGGGGAGGTATTGCAACGTTGTGGCATGTCGCGCCCTCCGCCGTTGGGAAGACTAGGCCGTGTGCAACCGTCTTCTTCACGCCAGGCAAGGGGATTGTGAGGTGGCATTTCGTGGGGTCCTGCGTAATAAACAATGTGTCGAATTAGAGCATTGTTATCTGCACAATTCTATTAATTAGAGCCCTCATGTAAGTGATTCATGGTCGCGACGAAACTTACAGCGATGTCTTCGACGGGACTTGGCGACTCGGGGGCATTGTCGGAGGCTGAGGCGCAGCTGCTCCATCCAGCAGGATAGGAGCCCTGATGTCCATGAGGATGGACAGGTGGCCGAGACGCATCGTAGCCTTTAGACGCTAAAAATTCTTGGGCCGCCAACTTGCCAGCCTCCTGGGCTGCCCTTATCATCTCCTGCATTAGAGATGTTTGCCTTCCTCTCCTCCTCTGGCGGGCAGCCTCGCGGTCCTGGGGAAACACTGCATCCCAGATAGCCCCGCTCCCGATCCCCCGGACACGCCCTGTCTTCTCCTTCGTCCCTAGAGCCTTCGAGAGATGGTCTTCCCACCTCTGGCTCTGGACGGATTCCTGGGAGCTGGCAGGCTGCTGGGACAGCTGCCTCTGCAACGTAAATGGCACAACGTACGGACCGTTAGCGAACTGGAAGCACAACAGTATATTCGAAGAAGACATCGGATTTTGATTTTACCAATCTTTCGGAGACCGCCTGAAGCTCAGGGTCCGTGATGATAGGAGTCCCAGTGGCTGGGTCCGAAAACTGTGTGCGCCCTCATCCAGATCTGGGCGCGTTCCTGCTCGATATCGGTGAAGGGAACCGGTTTCCCAGCCGCTATCAGCGCGGCGTCCTCTTTCTCCCAGATCGGTCTCTTCCCAGGAACACCTCGGCTGCCAAGGTGGTGGGGGAATTTGTTCTTCGCGCGCAGCTCCTTCGCCCGGCGACTCTTCTCCTTGAATTCGTCACTCTTCATGTCCGCAACGAACTCCTCCCAGTGCTCGAGTTCTACCTTTGGCCATTTCTGTTTGATTACAGTATCGAAATCGGCGTCTAGCAGTTTCCTTGCTTCATATCGCCATGTCCTTAGCGCAGCACACATGATGCTGTCCGCTTTTCTTCGGACTCTTTCCTTGTCAGCCTCTGGGACAGCATACTTATCCCAGAGCTTGTCGAAGAGGACCTTTTTCTGGCCGTCCGTCATTTTCTTGAAGTCCTGGCATGTGATCCTGACATGCTCGCGGACGATGCACCCGCACGTGTTGCTGAACGACTTCGCAGCCTTCTCGGGACTTGCAGGAACACCTGTCACGCCGACTCGAGTGACGACGAACGTCTCGTTCGTCAGCTGGTTCCCTCCTCTAGGGTTGTACCGTCTCTTCGGCTTCTCTGCTGCTGACGACGGCTCCGGCGCCTCCTGTTCCTCTGACCCTGACTCGCTTGATCGAGAAGCGTCTGACGAGCCAGACGCACTCTCTTCATCTCGCGCCATGGCTATTTTCAGGTGCCGAAGGTACATTCCCCGCCTCGACGGCAGGTTCACTGGCCGGCTCAGGGGCTGTTTGATCGGTTAGGAGCTGGGCGTCAATAGGGGCCGCCACGTCTAGGGGCGCCGCGCTGTCATCATCTACGCGGGCTACTTCCTGGGTTGGCGACGAGTCCATTCTCCGATATATTAAGAAACTGAAACAAGGGCCCACCTATCAGCAAGGGTTCCAGTGAGAAGTTCAATATGCCGGTATAACATGAAAATACTATCCATAGCATGAAGGAAGAGATATTCACGTGAAAAAGAAGAGATATAACGATAACATGAAGGAAATTAATAAGCGTGCACTTTGTGCATTGTTATTTTATCGTAAGATAAAAGAATACAATAGATCTTTCCCAACACACATATTATACTCTCCATAAGCCAACAAGGTGAAATGAT
Organism: Stipa capillata; assembly: GCA_019208055.1. Lineage (NCBI taxonomy): Eukaryota > Viridiplantae > Streptophyta > Magnoliopsida > Poales > Poaceae > Stipa > Stipa capillata. The sequence continues at coordinate 50,047 of JAGXJF010000243.1, forward strand.
CATGAGATCATGATAGCTGCAAACAAATCTGTTTCTCATTAGCTGAGTAGCTAATAAGCCCCAGCAAGGTTACACATGATTGGGCAAGGGAAGCAATGGCATTCAAACTCATGCTCCCTAGTAGACAATTGCCCCATTTAAAAAAAAAGAAAAGGGTTCGACAATTGCATACAAGCTCTCACCCTAAATGGAAACCAAATGTAGTAGTATCAAAGATTTGAATGCTTGTACATTTTACAAATTCAAACACTAGAAAGTGATACAACTGAACAATGCTACCATAATTATAAAATAACCTACTGTTACAATGCCTATACATTTTTGCAAATGCATTATTACGTAAGCAACAAGTACCCTTGGATCGATCAACATTACACACTATCAAGTATCAAAAGGAAATATGAGATCAGGGATTGTCCTCAGAGATGCAGGGACACTGAAGACCTCTATCAAGCTGTCACATTCCCATTTCCAACTCTTGAAGCTGTACAAGACATGCGCATAGCTCTGTAACACCTGACTTCAAGCCATCTAACTCCATAACCGCCAGAGGGAAATCATGATTCCATTTTTCCTTGCCATCCACCACTTCACTCAAACTATGCTCAGCTGCCTCCAATGTTGTTGCTGTGTCTTCAGACTTCAGTTTCACATTGGTTAATTAAGTCATATTTCTAATACATGGGCATGGGCAGAGCACTCATCATTGGTCCCAAGGAAACCAAGGCTGTGTAAAAAGAAATTCCCATCTACTAGCATTAGCAAAGCTTCTAGGCGCTAGCCTTAATCAAATTAATCATCGATCATGCTGCTGCTGTTGCAAAGAGCTCTGTACCAGTCAATTTATTTGCAAGAGAGCAAAAGGACCAATTCTAGGGTTATAGGAGGCAGAGGAGAGGCACCATGGAGAGGGGAGGGGAGGAAGAAGGCCAAAGGTGAGGAGGAACTCACCTGCGTGGCTCGGGGCGGCGGCACCGACGGGCGGTGCGGGGAGGTGGGGCGGCGGCGTGGGGAGTAGGGGAGGCGGCGCGGGGTCTCGGGGAGGCGGGGCGGCGGCGCGGGGGAGATCTGAGAACATTTGTGCCTCTTGCTCGTTCGATCATCAACATCTTCTTCTTCTGTGTCCAGATCGTCGAACTGGTCGTAGTCCTCTTCGTCAACTACACCATCGACTCCGACAATACTCCTTTTCCCTTTCCTCACGACAATGCGCTTCTTATTCTTTGGATTTGTTATGTAGAACACTTGGGCGAGCTATTTGGCTAATACCCATGGCTCATCCTTGGGATTGATTGATTTGACTTGTCGTGACTCCGTAGGGATCGGTGGAGGTATCACCATGGTACTGGTGTTCATATCTTCGATTCTGACATCTTTCGCCCATCTGACACGAAACATGGGGATCTTGGTCACGGTGTAGTCAAGTTCCCAGATCTCTTCGATCACGCCGTAGTACCTACACTTCTTGCCATGATGACCAGTTCTAGACTCCTGCGTTACACCGCAGTTCTAGTACGTACTGCGCCGGCTTGAGCCTCGGTATAGAATGTGTATCCGTTGATATCATACGATTGCCACGTCACGACTTTGCTATCGGGTTCTTGTGACAACATTCGGATGATTTCTTCTTCTCTATTTGTCGGCTCCCTTTCGTACCAGTAGTCCTTTAGCCACCGGGAGAACTTTACGTTATGTTCTTTCGTGAGCGCAACTGTGCCCTTTTTCAGATTCGCTTCGCGCAACTGTTTCATGTGGATCTGAATATAGGGTCGTACCACAGCCAAGTGTTGCAGCACCACGAAATGTGCTCTGTCATAGTCATCTGATCTTTCCGATCGATACACATGTAAATTTTTATGCCCGATCGTCCCTTTACCGTCGAGCCTGCCTGTGTGACGCGTGTCGGAGTATTATTCCGGCAATACTGAATATGGGGCGGTGTACGAGTAGCAGATCTAGATGGGTGCACACGGAACACAGAGTTTAGACAGGTTCGGGCCCTCGAGAAGAGGTAATACCCTACGTCCTGTGTTTGGTGGATGATATTGATGGTATCCCGTATGAGGGTATGTGTCTATGCCTATGATCAGATGATCTGAGAGATCTATTCTTTTTGTCTACCTATCCGGGGATCTCTACCTGGCCTTATATAGGCGGCCGGGGTAGAGTTACAAGAGTCCGGATCGGCTTACAGATATGTTTCCTATTCGGTTACAACTGCCACCCGGGATTCCGGGCAGGTACGTGTCCATGTCTTGTACTCCAAGTCGATGATGCACCCCCGTGTTGTAGTCGGACTCTGAGTAGTCGGTCTGGCCCACCCTATGCCCGAGTGGCCAGTTTTGTCCTCCTTGACGATACCCGGGCGCTATGTCATCGTCAGTAGCCCCCGAGCCTTCGGTCGACTGGATTAGTCGGGCGGAGGCTCCTTGTCTTGTTATAGATTTCACTCTGGGGGCACGAACAGTGCACCCAGAGGGTGTAGCCCCCGAGCCTCCACTCGGTTCGTGGAACCGAGTGGAGGGTTTTTATGATTCCCGAGTAGCTGATTTTTGTCTTGGTTACGCCGAGTGCTTTTGCCCTCTCCCCTAGGCAGGCTTCCCGAGTGGCATCCGCCTGAGCGGGCCTCGTCATCACTTGCAGGGAGAATGTGAGGGACTTTAGAACTTCATGAGTCCCGACTGAATTCCTGAGTGGTATCTGGTATCCCGAGCGGCTCAGGTCCAACTAGTGTCCCTCTGGGGGAATACCCTCGAAATTCACGTCAGAACTAGAATACAGGCTGCAGTGCTTCGATCCCGAGTTGTTCGGTGTCTGTCTAGAGCAGTCGGACAGAGGTCCTTTATTGTAGATTTCATTCTGGGGGCACGAACAGTGCACCCAGAGGGTGTAGCCCCCGAGCCTCCACTCGGTTCGTGGAACATTTTCTCGAGGCTGATGGAGGAGGAGGAGGTCTATGTTGCAGCGAGATGCCTTCGCCGACCGCGCTAACCTGTGGAAGTAGGAATAAATACATGAACCGTTCACAAATGCATGTTAAGTACTCGGGAAGTCCGAGTGTGACTCTGCATGTTTTGGTGAACTTGTGTCATGTTTATTAATCTCTTCTTTCGTAAAGATTCGTTCATGTGTAAGTTAGCCCTTTGTGTGTGCTCTTGCCGACCCGTCGTAGCCCCCACTGCGTAGAGATTAGCCGTGGGCTGTTTCTCGTGTAGCGCAGGGTTGTGGCGTAGACCGGCGATCGAAGACGAAGAGTTAACGCCGGGCTGTTTACACAGTACTAAAATAATTGTTGAAAGAGAGGAGCCCGAGTGCGTTTAGGCGCACCCAGTGTGGTGTAGCCCCCGAGTGTCCGCTATGAGTAGCCGTGGGCGCGCATAGCGGGCCAGTCGGGAACCCCAAAAGTTACTCGGATGGAGCAAAGAAATATTTATTCACTTATTCATAATTAAAATATGGAAGTACAAAGCTTAAGCCTAGAAACGACTTAGCTGTTCAATGTTCCAAGCGTTGGTGACGAGGTTGCCGTTTTTATCCTTCAGTCGGTAAGCCCCCGGGTGTAGTCGGGCGGCAACGTACGGCGCATCCGAGTCCACCATGAAGTCCTCCCGAGAAGGATTGTGGCTTCCCGAACCCTTGAAGCCGTCCGAGTCGTAGTCGAGGACGGGTAGAAGGGACTCGATCGTATCGACCAGTCGGGATCTCTATTCGACGGGTGAAGACCTGTTCCCGAGCAGTAGATTCGATTCGAGCGCGATCAGGTTGTTGGAGTTGATTGCCGAAGTAGTCAACTCGAATGAGGTTCCGAGCACTAAAGGCGATGAAGCCCCCGGCAACTGGCTGGAAGCCGAGTCGCTGAGGTGGAGCTTGCCGAGCAAGTCGACGATGCAGTCGGCGATGAAGCCCCTGACCACTGCCTGGAAGCCGAGTCGCCGAGGTAGAGCCTGCCGAGCAAGTCGACGATGAAGCTGGCGACAAAGCCCCCGGGCAACTGGCTAGAAACCGAGTCGCAGAGGTAGAGCCTGTTGAGCAAGTCGACGATGAAGCTGGCGACAAAGCCCCCGGGCAACTGGCTAGAAACCGAGTCGCAGAGGTAGAGCCTGTTGAGCAAGTCGGCGTTGGAGTCGGCGATGAAACCCCCGGGCAACTGGCTGGAAGCCGAGTAGCCGAGGTAGAGCCTGCCGAGCAAGTCGGCATTGGAGTCGGCGATGAAACCCCTGGTCAACTGGCTGGAAGCCGAGTCGCCGAGGTAGAGCCTGCCGAGCAAGTCGGCGATGAAGTCGAGCTTTCCGAATCGGAGAGCTTATCCTGGAGTGGCGGCGGAGGTCCGGGGGTCGAAGCTCATGACCTGGCCCGGAACAAAGTCACCGTCGTTGTTGAAGAGACCCATCTGGAACTGTTCAGATGGATCTACGCGCACAGCCCCTACCTGGCGCGCCAACTGTCGGAGTATTATTCCGGCAATACTGAATATGGGGCGGTGTACGAGTAGCAGATCTAGATGGGTGCACACGGGACACAGAGTTTAGACAGGTTCGGGCCCTCGAGAAGAGGTAATACCCTACGTCCTGTGTTTGGTGGATGATATTGATGGTATCCCGTATGAGGGTATGTGTCTATGCCTATGATCAGATGATCTGAGAGATCTATTCTTTTTGTCTACCTATCCGGGGATCTCTACCTGGCCTTATATAGGCGGCCGGGGTAGAGTTACAAGAGTCCAGATCGGCTTACAGATATGTTTCCTATTCGGTTACAACTGCCACCCGGGATTCCGGGCAGGTACGTGTCCATGTCTTGTACTCCAAGTCGATGATGCACCCCCGTGTTGTAGTCGGACTCTGAGTAGTCGGTCTGGCCCACCCTATGCCCGAGTGGCCAGTTTTGTCCTCCTTGACGATACCCGGGCGCTATGTCATCGTCAACGCGAAACTGGAACACCTATAGGTTTTTGATCACGCATGTAATCCGTGCAGAACTCGACGCCCTCTTCGATAACATAGCCTTGGATGATGCTACCTTCCGGATGCGCTCTGTTACGAACGTAGCGCTTGATAACCCCATTGTACCTTTTAAATGGGTACATGTTGTGCAAGAACACGGGACCAAGGTCCAGTATCTCCGGGACGATATGGATCATGAGATGTACCATGACATCAAAGAATGCTGGAGGGAAATACATCTCAAGTTCGTATAATATGACAGTGATCTCGGCCTTCAGTTTCAGACAGCGTTGCACCGTGATTGACTTCTGACAGATAGTGTTGAAGAAGTTACAAAGATCCGTGATCGTCTTGCGGACATCTGGCTCCATGATACCCCTAATTGTGACAGGCAGTATCTGTGTGATCATCACGTGGCAGTCATGAGACTTCATGCCAATCAGTCAATGAGTCTTCATGTCAACAAGTTTCCGGATGTTTGCGGAGTAACCCGAAGAAACTTTGACACCATAGAGGCATTCGCAGAGGCTATGGAGCTCGTCTTTACTCAGAGTGTAGCAGGCAGCAGGACAGCTGGTCTTGACTCTGATACCATTCTTCCCCGTTTTGGTCGTTTCTCTGGTTGCCCACAGCTCAGGTCTTATATTCAAGTGTTGCATGTCTGCTCGTGCCTTCGGCCCATCCTTTGTCTTGTCTGGAATATTGAGCAAGAGACCAAGCAAGCTATCGCAGACATTTTTCTCGACATGCATTACATCAATGCTGTGACGTGTGTCTAGGTGAGGCCAGTAAGGCAATTCCCAGAAAACATATTTCCTTTTCTAGACGCCCTTTACCGGCGGTTGTTTCTTTCCTTTCCCTGGCTCAACTTCATCCATTTCATTCAAGAGATCATAGATTTCTTGTCCGGTCTTCTCGCGAGGCTTCGGACGGATTTCTTTTGTTCCGTCGAACCTTTCCGTGTCCTCTCTCCATGGGTCGTTCATGGTCAGCCACTTTCGGTGTCCCATGAACACGATTTTTCTAGAGCCCTCTAAGAAAACACTCGTCGTTTCTTCCATGCACCTAACACATGCCTCGTATCCTTTGGTGCACTGACACGCGTTGTTCCCGTATGCGGGGTAATCTTGCACCGTTGTGAACAACAGGCCTTTCAGAGTGAAGAACTCTTCTCTGTCCGCGTCCCAGACCTGAGCCCCTTCTTCCCACAGCGTAGCTAGTTCGTCCTTCAGTAGCTGTAGATACACGTTAAGATCCATTCCAGGTTGTTTTGGCCCTTGAATGAGAATAGACAGGTGCATGTACTTCCGCTTCATGCACAACCATGGAGGGAGGTTATAGATCTAAAGAACAACGGGCCATGTGCTGTGTCTGCTGCTCATGTTGCCGAATGGATTTATTCCGTCCGTACTCATACCGAACCTGATATTCCTCGGATCACTACCGAAATCTGGGTATTCAGCGTCGATTGCCCTCCACTGACAAGCATCGGCTGGGTGTCTCAACACCCCGTCCTTTCTTCTCCCCTCTTCGTGCCAACGCATTAGCTTTGCCTCCTTCTTGTTACCGAATAAACGCTTCAGATGGGGGAGGACTGGAAGGTACCATACAACCTTTGCAGGGGCACCACTCGTCACTTCTTCCTCGTCATCGTCTTGGTTTCTGCCTCGCTTATATCGAGATGTGTTGCACACCGGACATTTGTGCAGCTCTTTGTACTCCCTGCGATAAATAATGCAGTCGTTTCGACAAGCGTGGAGTCTCTCTACATCCAATCCAAGTGGGCAGACCACCTTCTTGGCTTCCTCGGTGCTCGTAGGCAACACGTTCTCCTTTGGAAAAACCGTCGCGAGGTAAGCCAGCGTCTCATCGAAGCTTGCGTCCGGACAGTTGTGGGCTGCCTTGATCCTTAGAAGTTCTAGCGTGACTGACAGACGCGTGTGCTCAGGATCGCAGGTGGGATACAACGGTTTTGTCGAGTCTTCCATCAGTTTCGCAAACTTTGCGACCTCTCTGTCATCCTCGGGGTCTTCGACCACCTGGTCCGCCATGTGACTGTCCCTCAACATTTCAGTCAAATTGTTCCCCGCCTCCCCCGTCAAGTAGCCATCCCTACATTCCGAAATATGGTCTTCATCTTCTTCTGCGTCTCCATGTATGGCCTCTTCTTCTAAACATTCACGAGTAGATAAAATTTCTGTCTCCTCCTCACCGTGACTTCTCCAACATGTATAACCTTCCATGAAACCTTTAGTCAACAAGTGTAGCTGCAGCATGCCTCTCTCCCTGAACATTATCGTGTTCTTGCATACGGAACACGGACAACACATCTTGTTCGCACCCTTTTTCTCCCTATCTTCCTCGGCCACATCTAGAAACCCATTCAGAGTATTGACGAAACTCCGTGTTGCCCTTTCGCCGTACATCCAACTTCGATCCATCGATCCCTACAACAACAAACTGATTGAGTATAATCCAAATTAATAGAACAAACACAAAATTTATTCTTTTCTTTCATGTACTATGTCGTACCAAAGAGAAGTCGCTCCCTAGCCTTCGAAATAGGGTAAGGAGTGGGAGGAGGAGAAGGGAGGAAATTAAGAAACGGGAGGGAAGAGAGGAGGGAGGGAGGAGGGTTAAAAGAGCTAGATCTAGATATAGATTGTGTATTTAGGACGAGGAGAAGGGAGGGAGGGAGGGAGGGAGGGAGGAGGAGAGGGAGGGAGGGAGGAAGGAGAGGATTAATTAATGATCTAGAGGGAGGGAGGAGGAGAGGGAGGGAGGGAGGGAGGAGGAGAGGAAGGGAGGATCTAGATCTAGCTCTAGATCTAGATCTAGATCTAGATGAGGAGGGAGGAGAGGGAGGAGAGGGAGGAGAGGGACAAAGGAGAGCAGCAGCTGGTGCCAAAATCGCCGGAGCTGCAGCTGGCCGTGTTGAGGCGCGCGAGCTCAACGGCCAGCTGCCGACAAACAGCGTTTTATAAAGTTGCAGTATTATCACTGACGGGCACTACATATTAAACCCGTCAGTGATAAGCATGCCACGGAGGCATTCCTGGGAGCAAACTTTCACTGACGGGCACTACACAACCCGTCAGTAGAAATCCAACAATCACTGACGGGCATTCCTAGAACGCTCGTCAGTGAAGGTATGTGTCAGTGGAGCTGACTTCTACTGACGGGCAGCAGGTTACCCATCAGCGGAATGGCAACCATCACTAACGGGCACTTTCTAAAGAGCCCGTCAGTGAAGATTCGTGTCAGCGGAGAGACCAGGTTGGCATTCCGTGCCCACTTCTACTGATGGGTCTTGTTTGTGCCCGTCAGTAGAAGTTGGACGTCTCCTCCAGTGGGTGACCATCGCTGACGGGCCCGTGTGCGCCCGTCAGCGATTCATCTAATCAGCGACGGGCCTCGGTGTGCCCGTCAGTGATTGTGTTGTAGCAGAGATCATTTCTGAGGTAGTGCATGGTGGCAGTCCCATGCGATGGCTGGATGAAGCCGTGGTGGATTCATGATGTACATGTGAAAATTTTCTTTTACTTCATATTCAATTCTTGTGAAATGAACTATCACGTAAATGAAATATATTTGATTGTGATATATAGTTTGTATTCAAATGGAGTGCCGTGGAGATATATTTCCCATCACCTATAAATATAGCGAATTGTTATTTGTACACCTAATGTAATGATAATAAAACAGAAGGCTCGAGACTATATCTCTATTGTGTTTGTCATGTTCTTGTGTGTTGCTTTATTGGTTAGCAACGTGACCCAGTGACCCACAAGGTCAGAACTAACAACATCAAGCGTCTTTCGTTAGATATAAAACCCAATTCTCTTTAGAATTAGTAAAGATTCCCGTAATAATCTTAGTCCACAGCACAACATGGCAACAACAAACTGGCCCACTAGTGCAGAAACCCTTATAGGGGGAAGATTACTAGTGGCGCAAAACCCACGCCACTGGTATCCACATAAAATATCAGTGGCGTGCTAGAACCTACCGACGCCACTAATAAAAGTCTACTAGTGGCGCGCCTAATAAACACCACGCCACTAGTAAGTGGGACCCCGAAGTCGGACCCGGCATAATATACTAGTGGCATGCCCTATATGCCACACGCCACTAGTAAGGCACATACTAGTGGCGTGCCCGTTGTTACCACACGCCACTAGTAATCTGAGCCATTCACGCTTCTGGTCCTACTTACTAGTGGCGTGCCCTATATGCCACATGCCACTAGTAAGGAACATACTAGTGGCGTGCCCGTTGTTACCACACGCCACTAGTAATCTGAGCCATTCCCGCTTCTGGTCCCACTTACTAGTGGCGTGCCCTATATGCCACACGCCACTAGTAAGGAACATACTAGTGGCGTGCACCTTGTTGCCACACGCCACTAGTAATTGTATGGCACGCCACTGATAGCTGCATGAAACTTTAAATGGTCTATATTCAATGTATAAAAAAATAGAATATAATGATAACCCTAAAACACTAAAATTAGCCTAAATACCCTAAATACCCTAAAACACTAAAAATTCAAGGTCAAATGAGGAACAAGACTATAAACTCCCTCTCAAACCTGACACTTTCTCTTCGAAACTACGATTCTTCCCCGGATATCCTTCGGTTTCAAAGCAACGTATATCAAAACTTTTGTGTAACTCTTTCAAAATTTAACCACAGCTTCTAGAGGTCATATAATGACATCATGCCAAGTTTCATATTTTTTAAACCATATTTACATTTTTTTTAAATTCAAAAACCATTTACTACAAGTCAGTGTTTCAATTTTTCCATACAGATTGTTGAATTTTCCAATTTTTTTGTTTCATAACACCTAAATATATACTCACAAACATAAATATGATTTTTCTACAAATTTTGTGCAACTTTTTAACGTACTTGTAGTTCAAATTTAAATTATATCCTTTAAATACCTAGAAATATATTTAATGCCCAAAAATAGAAAACTAACCCTAAAAAATTCCAACTTTTCACATGAAACATTTAATGATCTATATTAAATGTATACAAATATTGGAACATAATACTAAAACCAAAACCCTAAAAATAGAATAAAAACCCTAAAACCAGAAATGTTTACTAGTGGCGTGCGCCACTACACGCGCGCCACTAGTAACATATTTCTAGTGGCGTGTGCAAGTATCAGCACGCCACTAGTAATGTGTTACTAGTGGTGTGTGCCAGAATGGGCATGCCACTAGTAATGTGTTGCTAGTGGCGTGTGCGAGAATGGGCACGCCACTAGTAACATAGCATATATGCTCCGATCGGTACTTGGGGAAAATTTCCCAATCCCGCGCGTTCCGCAGCAACTCTCCCCCGGCCTTCGATTTGCCTCTTCCTGAGAGCCACCGCCACCATCGCCCCGCCGCCGCCCCGGGCACACCGCTCCTCCTCGCCGGCCGTCGCCTTTCCTCCTCGCCGGCCCTCCTCCTCGCCGGCCGCGTCGCCCCCGGCCACCTCGCCCCCGGCCACCTGCGCTGGCCAGCACCTCCCCGGCCGCCCCTCCCTTGCCCCTCCTCACCTTTGACTCCGTTCGTTCCGCCTCCTGCCCTCTCTGCAGCTTCAAGCGCAAGGCCAATAGGAGCAACGTCATTTTGTGTATGTGGATGAGTGGATAGTCTTCAGGGCATTGGATTTGGTAAATTGCTCTTCATTTTTCTAATTTCGTGATGAGAAGTTGTGAGATCTGGTGAGTAAGATGTATACTAATAAATTCTTGGTTTTCTCACGAGATCTCCGGTTCCTTCCCCGCAGAAGCGACTCCTCTCAGGTAAGAGTCAGAAACTACCACAGATCTGCGCTTCCTGGTGGCCGACCGGACGAGCGTCTCGCGTCTCCTGTTGGCAGCGTTGTCTAGTTCCTCCGTAAGGACATCCATTCCTGGGCATGCCCATCGCAAGCAGCTGAGCAAGAATTCTCTAGCTAGTCACCGCAGGTAAGTTAATTAGTTTTGTTACAATTAGTCTTATAACATGGTTGCATGCAGTATTTTCTGCCATTTTTTGCGACCGTGGAGTGGGATCTCGCATCAGGATACCAAAAACTATGTATATACATGCCAAATTTGTTGGGGATATTAGTCCACCCATCGTCTAATTAGTGGAACTTCAGGAAAATTGAGTATACTTCCTTTTCTTGTGTTACCCCTTCTGATATTGAGTTATATTGGTCCGGATCTTTGATTAGTTCATCTGTCATCAGTTTTCCAGCGTTCAGTCTTGTATTGAATTCACTAGCGTAGTACTTGTGATTTTGATTCAAGCAATATATGTCACGTTCAGCAGTTGTTCCAATCAGCAGCACTTTACCACCTGAAAGGAGACCTGTACTTGTTTAATCAATTAGCATACTATTTCTTTTGTTTATAGTTTACTTAGTACAGTTACGGGATGATCCAATTTCCAATCATCTTGGTTAACATCCAGAGATTTCAAAAATGTAAGATGCTCTTAAGCTTGTTGATTAAATTCAGTTTGTACTGGCACTTGTCTTTCCGAACCAAGCAATTAGATTATCTCAATGTTACTTTGGCTATAGTTTTGCCTCCAGAAAGTAGTTAATATGGATATCTGTCATGATCTCCTGTTACTTAAGGGCTGATTTGGAGTGTGCAATCCTGATTGTTCGCTGTTTTGCTTTGCTCAGGACAATTGACGAGCTTGGATTAGACAAGTCGATTGTTTCAGGTATGTTGTTTCTCAGTTGTTAGATCAAAATCAATGCTTGTTCTGCACATTAGACATAGAAGTTTCGAAGGCTCACCAGAGATCCACCCACTGATAAGCAAATAAACTCACCTTTCGCCAATTCAATACTCATCCCAAAGCTTACGAAGCTTCCATCGAGTATCAATTATAAGAATCCCCTCTGGCCTTAGCTTCTGTATTCTATCGATTAGTGGCTTCATCCTAGTTGGTTTAACCGTTTTCCCACTGAATTGAATGACATTATTTGATATTACTAGATTGACCTCACTAAACAAGTTGAACAAATTAGTTGTGTACGTACCTTTATGTCACCACACACGTTATGTTGCCCAACACATTCAAAAACGTACCTTCATCCTTTGCAGTTTAGTTTGCTATTTTCGTCATGATCATCTATATATCAGCTTTATTGTATTTATATGCCATCAAACAATGCTTAAATTCCTTTATTCCGAATGGACTATGTAGCTTTAGTGGAAGGTCTATTGGTTACTGCTAAGCAGTTAGTCGACAAGTTGAGATAGCTCAGGATACCTTTTGTCATCGTAATATTTATGATGATTGATTGCATAGAAACTGGACATCAGCCATTTCTGCTTCATCAGGGGCATGCTTATTTTCATTTTGTAGATCACTAGTATTTTCTCTGTTTTGCAGGTTTTAATACAAAAGGAGAAGTAAAAAAGAAGATGAGAAGAGAAGATGAACTAGATAGGTCTAGTTTAGGTTTATTTTCCTTTCTTCTTTCTTTTTCTCCTTAATTTGTAATATTATTTTGTAATCCAATTTACTAGGCATGTATTTTGGACAAATGGATGATCTGTATAAATTAAATATGGTGTATATTTTTGAATCAGCAAACTTTTTTTTGGCCTAGAAAATATACTAGTGGCGTGTGGGCGGTTAAGCACGCCACTAGTATTCCACTATTCGTGGCGTGTGCCTCACAGAGCACGCCACTAGTAAGCGTATGTAATAATTTTTTTAACATGAAAATTCATATTAGTGGCGTTCTGTATACGTACCACGCCACTAGTATAACCATTACTAGTGGCGTGTGCCCCTCAGAGCACGCCACTAGTAAGAGCATGTAACAATTTTTTTTTAAACATGAAAAATTCATATTAGTGGCGTTCTGTAGGCATACACTACTGCAGATAGACCCTCTCCTGAACCCTCTCCACTGACGGGCATCAAAAGGTCCGTCGCTGGAGGGGAACTCCACCGACGGACGGAAAATAGCCCGTCAGCGGAGAACGCAGCAAAGCAGATGGCGAGGAGCACCACTGACGGGCTACAAAACAACCCGTCAGTGGAGATGAACATGAGGAGGTATAGATGACGCGTCATTTTCACTGACGGGCCCTTGTTAAGCGCCCGTCAGTGAAGATGACAACTACACTGACGGGCGCCTACGTTGCCCGTCAGTGAAAAGGTGAACATATGACGTGCCATATAACTATCGGGCTCGTAAATCCTGCCCGTCAGTGGAGACGTTGTCTTCACTCACGGTCAATTTTCTCGTCCGTCAGCGGTATTTGGTGCGTACGTTGCTGATGAGTCACTGACGGTGACCTTTTAAGTGCCCGTCAGTTGTGCTCCTCCCTATAAAAACAGAGCGCGGCCTCGCTGCTGGCCAGTGCTCGCGCGCCAACTGGCCAGCAGCAAGCACCGCCGTCGCCCCAGCTGCTGCCGCCGCCGCCGCCGCCGCCGCCGCCCCCCCTTCACCCCCCACCACTTCTCCCCTCTCCCCAACCCTCATCCCTAAGCTCTAGAGGGACTAGATCTAGATCTAGATCTAGATCTAGATCTTTTGCTCCTCCTCTCACTCTCTCCCTCCTCCTCCTCCTCATCCTCTCACTCTCTCCCTCCTCCTCATCCTCTCACTCTCTCCCTCCCTCTCATCCTCTCACTCTCTCCCTCCCTCCTCCTCATCCATATTAATTCTTCACCCATTTCTAGCTCTCTCTCATTCTCTCCCTCCTCCTCTCACTCCCACTCTCTCCATTATCATTTATCACCGCAAAGATCGCTAGCGCTCGGTAATAATGCTCGCTAGTGTTCTTTTCATTTCGTATATGTATTTGATGTGATTTTCGGTTATCGAACTGATTAGTTTCGTGTCGTAGGTGTTGATCGATGGATCGCAGCTGGATGTACGACAACCGGGCGACAGAGAGTTGGGCTATGGCTTTGAACGAGTTTCTTGATGTCGCCGAACGAGATATGAGGACAAAAGGTGGCACGAAGATTTGCTGTCCATGTCGCGATTGCAAAAATTTGGTAATGTTCGATACGAGAGGGAGGGTGACGGTACACCTGGCGCTGAAGGGTTTCATGTCAGGCTATACACGTTGGACATGTCACGGCGAGGAGGAGGAAGATCAGGTGTTACGGCAAGATGCCGAACACGGAGATGACGAAGAAGACGAGGGGAGTATCGAACCTGACGCCGAAGGAGAAATGGGAAACAATTTGGCCGATATGGTGCAGGACGTTCACATGGTGGAGCAGGTGGTGATAGATCCCGAGGATGAAAGAGAGGCTGCTAAGTTCACGAGACTAGTTGAAGACTCACAAACCCCGTTGTATACCGGTTCCGATCCAGAGCACACGCGTCTGTCGGTCACGCTGGAACTTCTAAGGATCAAGGCAGCCCATAATTGTCCGGACGAAGGCTTCGGCGAGACACTGGCTTATCTTGCAAAAGTTTTTCCCAAAAACAACTTGCTGCCTACTAGCACCGATGAAGCCAAGAAGGTTGTCTGCCCTCTTGGATTGGACATGCAGAGGTTCCACGCGTGCCCGAATGACTGCTTCATTTACCGCACGGAGCACGAGAAGCTGTACAAGTGTCCTACGTGCAACACATCCAGATTCAAGCGGGGTAGAAACGAAGCCGATGATGAGGACCCAGTGACGAGTGGCGCTCCCGCAAAGGTTGTTTGGTATCTTCCAGTCCTTCCCCGTCTGAAGCGTTTATTCGCTAACAAGAAGGAGGCAAAGCTGATACGTTGGCACGCCGAGGGGCGAAAAAGTGATGATTGCGTGATGAGGCACCCTGCCGATGCTTCGCAGTGGCGGGCAATCGACGCCCAATACGATGATTTCGGAAAAGATCCGAGGAACATCAGGTTCGGTATGAGTACGGACAGAATCAACCCGTTCGGCAACATGAGCAGCAGACACAGCACATGGCCCGTGGTTCTATGGATGTACAACCTTCCTCCGTGGCTCTGCATGAAGCGAAAGTACATACACCTCTATATTCTCATTCAAGGGCCGAAACAACCTGGCAACGACCTGAACGTGTACCATCAGTTGTTGTTCGAAGAACTCGCTACACTATGGGAACCAGGGGCCCAGGTCTGGGACGCTTTGCAAGAAGAATATTTCAATCTGAAAGCGCTGCTGTTCACGACGGTCCAAGACTATCCCACGTACGGATATCAATCCTGCCAGTGTGTTCACAGATACAAAGGATGTGTTAAGTGTTTAGAGTTTACAACAAGTCTACACTTAAAGGGCTCTAAAAAAATCATTTTCATGGGCCACCGAAGGTGGCTGAAACAGAACGACCCATGGAGGCAAGAGAAGGAGTTGTTTGATAATACTGTTGAGATCCGTTCGGCGCCCCGGGAGAAGACAGGGTTAGAAATCTATGACATCGTGAACACAATGCCCCCCGTTACGCCGGGTAAGACACAACCGCCTGTTCCCATGCAGGACGGCGTCTGGAAAAGGAAATCCGTGTTTTGGGATTTACCTTACTAGAGATTCCTAAGCACACGTCACAGCATAGATGTCATGCATGTTGAAAAAAATATGTGCGACAGCCTGCTCGGTATCCTGCTAAACATGTTAGACAAGACAAAAGATGGACCAAAGGCACGAGCTGACATGGAATACTTGGGCATAAGAAAGAAGCTGTGGGCAACTAAGCAAACGACCAAGTTGGGCACGGGTGCAATCAGAATCAAGACGAACTGTCCCTCTGCTTGTTACACCCTGAGCAAAAAAGAGATCGTTAGTTTCTTGGAGTGCCTCCAATGTGTCAAAGTTTCTTCCAGTTACTCGGCAAACATCGGGAGATTAGTTGACATGAAGACTCGCCGACTAATCGGTATGAAGTCTCATGATTGTCATGTGATGATCACGCAGATACTTCCTGTCGTAGCAACGAGGACTAGACAGTGAACTTGTGGCACCCCCGTACGGCTCCACGGACCGACGCAGGGTAGCACGGGAAACTACGTCGTGTGAAGACACCGCTGCCGCACACGCGGGTTACCCGACGCGAAGACGCTCGAACTCGCAGCGAGGTTGCAAACCGAAGAAGTGGAGGAGCAAGCCAACTAGTGATTTTGGAATTTTCTGGGTCCCCCAAATGGGAGGGGTGTCCCTCTATTTATAGGGAAAAATGAGGGGCACGGGAGATTACAGGGATGCCCTCAGGCGTTTTACAATTATGTCCCTAGATGTACTAACGCCCCGAGGGGCGCGTAGGTCTTTTCCTTCGAGAATATTCCAGGAATATTCCGGGGGTCCCGCCCGTCATGCTCGAACTTGTCGCCGTCACGGTCTCATCTTTGAGCGGTGTCGGCGTCGCGACGGAGTTGGTGCCGTCACGGTCTTGGCGTCGCGCGGTCTTGGCGTCGCAACGAGGTTGGCCTTGAGCGGTCTTGGTGCCTCGACGAGGTTAGAGTCGTTGCGGAGCCGGCATCGAGCGGTCTTGGTGTTGTGGCGAGGTTGGTACCACGCTGATCTCCCTTAAGTATGGAAAATGTCGGAAACCGGGTAGCGCGGGGACCCCTTCCCCAACAGTAGTCCCTCGCCGGTGCGGGCGGTCATTTAGTGCCCGTCCGGACCGGCGCACCGATCCTAGCGGGGTCGGCGCGCTGGCCGGACTGACGAGCTCAGGAATGTCGCGACGTTCCCGGGTTAGCGGAGTACGAATGGCCGAGAATCTCGCAGTAAATTCAGAGACTCAGAGGAAATCCTCCGGGGTCGAACCGTGGTAACTCCGTTTCTTTCCCCCCCTTCTCTCTTTTTTTTTCTTCCCCTCTTTTTTTTCTTTTTCTCTTCTTTCTTTTCTCTTTCTCTTCTTTCTTTTCTCCCCTCTTTTTTTTCTTCTTTGCGCCCCAACCGGCCGGACGCCCTAATGGGCCCTGCTGGGCCAACTAGGTCACCCGGGGGGGCTATAAAGCCCCCCGCACGCCTCCTCCAGGGGGCCTCCTCCTGCCGTGCGCCCCCCCCCTGCTACCTTCCGCCGCCGCCTTGCCCCTGCGCCACCACGCCGCCGCCTTGCGCCTGCGCCGCCGGCCGCCTCCTCGCGCCTGCGCCGCCGGCCGCCTCCTCGCGCCTGCGCCGCCGGCCGCCCCCCCTTGCTCCTCCGAGCCGCCGGCCGCCTCCCTCGCTTCTCCAAGCCGCCGGCCGCCGCCTTGCCGTGGGCCGCCGTCGCCTTGCGCCTCCAAGCCACCGCCGTCGTCGCCTCGCGCCTCGCGCCGTCCGGGCCCCCGTCGCCGGCTGCCCCCGGCCGCTCGGGCCACCCGCACCGCAGCCGAGCACCCGGGAGGCCCCCGTCGTCGGCCGCCGTGCGCCTTGCGCCGCCCGAGCCGCCGCCGAGCACCCGGGAGCCACCGCCGCTTGCCGGGAGCTTCCCGGCCGGGGCCCGCCGCCGCTCGCCCCCTGGGAGCCGTCCCCGGCCGCCGCCGTCGCCCGCGCGTCTCCCGCCGCCAGCCGAGCTGCCGCGCAGGGCCGGGCCGCCCCTGCTGCCGCCCCGAGGGCCCGCGCCGCCGAGGGGGTCCGGGCCAGCTCCGCCGCCGTTGGCGGGCCGCCGACGCTCGAGGAGGCCGCCGCTGCCTCGGTGAGGGCCAGCCCCGCCTCTGCCGCTTCGGGGGACGCCACAAGGGCCCCCAATTTCCTCCGGGCGGCCCTCGCACGTCTCTCTCTCTTTTGCAGGTTTGGGGGCCGTAGCTGCAGTCCCACGAGTCCCCGCGAGGGCTTCTTGCCACTTCGCTTCTAGGAACTGACGCCGCTTCGCTTTGGGGGGTCGACGCCGCGCCGAAGAGCGGGTGCCACCGCCGTCGCCGAGGACCTCACTTTGCTGCGTCTTCGCCTCGAGGGCGCCGTGCCACGACATCGCCCGAGAATCCCACGCAGAGGTCTTTTGCGCTCCAAGGGTGACCTGTCCGATGCACCTATATCTTTGCATTCGTCGTTTGCTCGTGGTAATTCGGGGTAATTTGGGTGACGGCTGATGAGATCGTATGTGTGAGATGAACTAAGCGTGGGATGGACTGCTATCGCCCTTGTTTTCTCTCATGCGTCGTGCGTGGGTGGCGTGTACTTGTAGAACAATGGACTGCTACTGGTTTCTCTGCATGCTGTACTTTAAATGAACTCGAAGTATTATTATCGTAAAGCATGAGATGGACTGCTACTGCATTTTCCTTATGATGTATGAGATGCACTACTGTTGTACTTGTTAGCGGATGCGGCTGCCTTCCTCGTATCGTTGCACCCTCGCTGTGCATCGCGTAAATGAACTGTTAGCCTCTCGGGTAGGCGATACGAGTGACGCACGTCGTCGCACATGCGGATACTCCCCCTTCTTACTATTTTTTGCCATGTTCGTAAGAGTCGATTCGAATGATCGAGGGTCGTCAATGCCATGCTCACACACGCACGCCTTGGCTGCCGGGCGCGAGGCGTTTCGCTGGATGACTTATACTGCTGCGTTTGTTTTATTTCTCACACAGGAACATCGCAGGTTGGGCCGCTTCTACGCCGGCCCAGTTCACGACCATTGAGAATGCTTGGTGAGAAGGTAGCGACGAGACCCATCGCAGCGACCGCGTCGCATCGATCGTGGTCTCGTTTGCTCAAGACCCCCGTGACATTCCGGGGCGACGTGGAGGGCGCACAAGCGAGGAGATAGTGACGGGACCCGTCGCAGCGACCGTGTCGCATCGACTGTGGTCCCGTTCACTCAAGACCCCCGTGACACTCCGGGGTGACGTGGAGGGCGCGCTGGCGAGGCTTCCTATTCGGGGCGCAAGGAGCGGCGCGACACGACGCGAGGACGGCGACGGTGCTCGCCGAGTCGGCCGTAGCCCCGCTCGACGTGGGCAGTCTTCGAGGTCCCCACTGAGGGAGCAGCAGCGGAGCGGACGTGACGGGGGCGGGCTTTCCCCGTCAAGGCCGTGGAGCGGCCAGGCGCGTTCAGGTCCACCGCGACGCGAGGCGGCGACAAGGCCGCGAGGTGGTTGGACGGGCGCTCTCGAGGGCTCGACACCAGACTCCCGTGCCCAGCGTACACGCAGCTCCAGACACCCGGTCACTGCGGCAGACGCCGGGCTCCCACCGCGGCGTGACGAGGTACTCGTTGGTCGTCGATTTTGTCATGCGTGCCCCCTCGTCTTCAGCTTCGCTACGCACTTGGCACCGTGTCTTTGTGAGTCGCTGTCGACGCGCGGTAGCGCTGTCTTCTCATTTTTACTCGTGCGTGTAGGGAGTGATGGCTAAGGACAAGTCCGTAGAGGGGATGAAGTACACTTCGTGGATTGGGCGCTCCACTGCTGATCAAGAGCTGATCGACGTCCTGGTGCGGGCCGGCAAGCTTCCCGCCGCCACTCAGGAGAGGAGGTGCCCCGGTGTAGTCCCCCCAGCGAACGTGAGGCGCGACAGCGGTGATGGCAGCGGCGTCGTCATCTTCGCCGCGCAGTTTGATGCGGGGCTCTGCCTGCCGGCATGCGGGTTCTTCCACGACTTCCTGGAGTACTACCAAGTCAGGGTTTCCGACCTTCACCCGTCGGTGTTCGTGAAGCTAGCGGTCTTCGAGTGGGCGTTGAGGACCATGCAGATGAAGGCCACCCCGCGACTCTTCGCTTGGTTCTACGAGCCCGTGGTCTCTACCACTCTCCTCGAGATGAAGAGCGGTGACTTTCTCTCTCGCATCGGCGTGGTGAGCTTCAGGAAGCGCGCGCCGCGGAAGGGCCTTTCCGTTGACTACCCGGCCCAGGCGTCCAAGGGCCAATGGGGCGATTGGGAGAAGGCGTGGTTCTTCTTCGCGATGATGAGAAGAGGTTCGCCCCTGTCACAGACTCCTTTCAGGTGAGCGGTTGCAGTGCCCGTTGACTTGTCCAGCACGGAGACGACCCGGATCAAGGCGCTCGGGCGTATGTCGCGTCGGTTTGGGATGCGCGACCTCGTCGAGGAGTTCTGCCTACTGGGGATCGACCCACTCTCAACGGATTGGGGATTTGGAGCTCGTTCCTTGTCCTCCGAGGGTGGGGGCGAGCGGATGTGCCTTTCAGCGTTGTCCTCTCCGAGAGGGTATGTCTTCCTTGCCTCATTTCTGATACTCAACTCTCCCACCCTTCCATATACTTTATTGTCGTTGGCTACTCATCCTCGTTCGCCTTGCGACAGGTGTCGGCTCCGTCACGCCGAGGACGCGGCATCGGAGCTCCTGGGGCGGCTCATTGTGGAGGGAGTGGACGCTGCTCCAATCACTCCCTGAAGGTCGGGAGAACAGGGGGTGCGCGTACTACAAGCTGGAGGTGCCTGCGCGTCCTAAGCCCCTGACTAGCGAGGAGATGCGTGTGGGGAGCTCCAAGCGTCCCCGGCCCAGCGACGCGGGGGAGGTCCCTTCCTCGAAGCGAGCGTCTGGCTCCCGTGTGGACAAGTCCGGCTCGTCCACCACTTCACCGACTGTGCGAGTTCGAGGCGGCGCGGGCTCCTGGCGACATCGTGCGAGGTGATGCTGCTCCCGAGGACGCCACATCCTTGTTCCTCCTCGCTTGGGGCCCGGGATTGGGAAGGGTCTCTTCGGTGTCATCCCCCCTGGTGGCACCGGGTGGGACGGCGAGTCCGCGCTAGACGACGACGATGATGGTGACGCGGGGTGACACGGAGGAGACGCAGACCGCGCCCGACGTAGGGGCGGGCGTCTTTGCTAGCGAGCTCGAGGCGGCGCTGAGGGGCCGCGACGTGCGTGTCCCGACGCCTCCCTCGGGGGTGCTCCACCTTGACTCTGACGACGACGTGATCGTCCTCTCGCCCCGGGTCGTCGACGTCGTGGCTGTCCCAGCCGAGGCGCCGGGGAGTGACGAGGAGCCGGCGCCAGCGGGGGCGTCGCCAGCCCCCAACTCCGCCTCGCACTCGGTGCAGTCTCCTGTGACACTCCTGGCAGCTACTGGAGATAGCGCTCCACCAAGGGTGGCTGGCACGCTCCGCTTGGCGGGGCGCCTCACTCCCTCGCACGTTCACCGACACCAGCCGTGGAGGCGGAGTTCTACCAGGAGGGCCGCCGAGCGGATTGCTGTTGCCGATCTGGAGTCCGCGTTCCAGGGATTGACCGTGGGTCAGGCGTGCGACACGGCACGATCCTCCCTTTTGAAGGTAAGATAAGTCTTGGTTCTTCGGTCACTTGCTTGCGCGGGTTTGTTTA
>JAGXJF010000246.1:0-230433 GCA_019208055.1 Stipa capillata
TAAACACCAGTGCTCAAGGAATCATCGGCCAGTGTACCAGTTCATTAACTGTAGGCTTTAGGAGTGTCTTAACCGAATGCATCACAAGAAATGGAAAGGAAAAATGGGTTGAGCGGGGTCTCACCCCTAGTGGCGAGGAACACGGCGGGCAGCCTGAGCTTGGGGAGGAATCCCCGGTCTGTTGCTGTGGAGGCTCGCCGAAGAACTCGGATTCGCCGAAGCACCGAGGGGCGTCGGTGGCGTCGATGGCAGAGCTTCGAGCTCAGGGAGCTGCGGTCGGAGGCAAGACCGGGAGCAGTAATGGCGGGCTTGGGGAAGAGCTCCGGCCAGAGGAAAAGTGGAGGGCTCGCTCCACGGCACTGCGGGCAACGGGACCGGCGTGCGGGTCTTGAGGGAGGCGCCGGCGGTGCTCAGACGCAGAGGCGGCACAGTCTTCGGCTGCAAGGCAAAAAGGGAGGCCGTGGAGGAGATTCGCGTGTAGGGGAGCTGAAAGGGGAGGTCACCGGTGTTGAAGAAGACCGAGCCGGCACCGCTCCTCCCGTAGTCGTTGGGCGGCTCGTCAGACCAGAGCGGAGCCGCCGATGCTCTCGGTGGTGAAGGAGAAAGGGGAAGCGGCGGTTGGGAAGGAGAAAGGGAGGGCAGGCCGGAGATGGCGACTTGCTGGGAATGGCTCGCCGGAGCAGAGCACAACGCGGCGGCGGGTGTCTCGGTGGGGGAGTTAAACGGAGAAGAAAAAGGAAGGGAGGGGCCGGAGCCCCCGAGGGACCTATTTATGGGGGGGACGGGCGGAGAGGCCGCGGGAAGGGGATGGGGCGATGCCGGCGTGGTCACCGGCAGCGGGCGACGCGCGTCTGCCCACGCGTCGGCGGCGACCTGCCACTGGAGCCCGCCTGCCAGAGGTAGGGGAGCGGCGGCGTTTTGGGGAAGAAAAGGGGCAGGTGCTGCGCGTGGGTGAGGAGGAAGTGGGCCAAGGCCCACTCGGGGAGAGAAGAAGAACTGGGCCGGTTGGCCCAGTCGGAGAGGGGGGAGAATTTTCCTTTTCTTTTTACTGTTTTTAAATTGGTTTGTAATTTTAGGATTCAAATGGTCAGGGATTCAAACAGGGATTTAGAGTTAGAAAGCTTAGACCAGATTTTCTAGAACATTTTTAATCCCATTTCAGTTGTCTTAAATTTGAACTCAAACTTTAATCATGAAACAATTTAGCTTAAATGAAGTTTGGGATAAGTTTAACCTTACTAATGTAGTCTAGTTTCGTATTCAAATCTTTACGTAGATTTGATCCTTCCACTAGTTCTTCTATGCAACATTTCAAAATTCATTGTACTTAGAATCATTTTAGAGTTCGAGACCACCCTAACGCAACATATTTAAATTTTGATCTCTGATGCACAACCTATCTATATGCATGAAATGAAAAACCCTTGTTTTAATATTCACGCGTGAGTTCATGTCATGTATCCTAGGGTTTTCGGATTGACCCAATTTGACTAACCTAAGCATGCCTGTTTAAGAAGAAATCCAATTATACACGACGATCTTCACTGATCTCATGTGTTAAGAAATAGGGTCATTACACGGCGCCCTTAGAAGAGCTGGCGCCGGAGGAAGATGTCCCGGCTGCCCCCTGTGGTGGTTGCCTGCCGCTCGGGACGTCGGCATATCGTGGCTGGTTCCATATCTCGTCCTCTGGGAGGGGAGCATTGGAACAGAAGCCAAACAGGACCTGCCGAAACACAAAGGCAAATCCCGAGTGAGACTCGGCGAAGAAACGAGGAAAAAACCAAAGGGGCAGGACTCAGTTACTTACGTCACTCGGCGGGTTCGCTTGGCAGAAAGGAGGCGGCCGCCCGGAGAAGTCCAGGCTTGTCCCCTGGGCCAGGATCCTCTCGAGCCGGCTCTAGACCTCGCCCTCTGTAAGCTCCTCAGCGGACTCCCGGGTCACGTCACCTTCGCCGGTGTACTCGAACATGGGGTGCGCCCGCAGCTTGGCGGGCTGCACCCGCCACCGGACGAAGGTCGCAGCGACGACCGCCCCGGTGACCCCGGCCTTCATCGCCTCTTCGAGCTGCGCCATCAGGACGGAGACGCTGCCCTGCTCCCTGTCGAGCGGAAGGTCCGACCAGGTCGGCCTGACCTCTGGAGGTTGGCCCAAGAAGGCTGGCAGCGACGGCTCGGGGTTGGCACAGTAGAACCAATAGGCATGCCAGCCTTTGTTCGACGACTGCATTGGCGGAGCTGGGTAGTTCTTCGCCGCTCCGGACCTCAGCTGGAACCCGGCGCCGCCCACTACGGCCGGGTTGTCCCTGCTCAGCTGCGGCTTCACCATGAAGAGGTGCTTCCACAGGGCGAAGTGGGGCCGAATGCCGAGGTAGCACTCGCAGAGGGTGATGAAGCACGCGACGTGGAGCATGCTGTTGGGGTTGAGGTTGTGGAGCTCCAACCCATAGTAGTAGAGCAGCCCCTGCAAGAATGGGTGGACTGGTACCGAGAACCCACGCCCGAAGAAGGGGCCGTGGACGACCAGCTCGCTGGTGTTCGGTGTGGGGATGGTCTCCCCTGCGGCGGCGCGCCACTCGACCAACTCCCTCGGCGGGAGCAGCCCGAATCGCACGAGGATCTCCAGCCGGGAATCCATCGCCGACGATTTCATCCACGGGGCCATTGGGCTGGTGGGTGAATCCCCTTCGCTTAGCAGTTTCCAAACCAAGGCGTCCTCTTCGGCTTTGGTCGGATCGGCTTCCCAATGTGGAGATTGCATCCGAGGTGGCTGAAGCGGAGGTTAGGGTTTTGGGCGGAGCGGCGCGTGCGGGCGGATGTGGGAGAAGAGAAGGCGAAGAGTTCAGGCGCGAGAGGAAGGAGAAGGCGAATGGATGTGTGGGCCAAACCCGTGATCTCTTTAGAATATAAAGGGACGGGCCGACGGTTCGGTTTCTCCACGCCCGCACGCGCCCGGATCCGCCGCGCCCCATGATGCGCCCCTTCAGATTCCCTCACGCGCATCTAGCGGGCCACGTCGTGTCCTTTTCACGCCCACGACCTGATGGCGCCGCGATTCGTGCTGGCTAATTAAGGGAGATCCGACGGTTGGCTTTCCAGGCTTAATAACCCGACGGAATACGCCTTCACCAAATGGCGGCCGAAGCGTATTTCCCGCAAATCACTAGCCGGTTACCGGGAGAGTCAGAACCGGGAGCTTCGGCTATGAAGGGCATCAGAGGCTGGCCTCAAGCAAGAACGCAGTCGCCTGAGTACACCCGAGCGAGGGGCAGTAATGGCGTGCCTCCTGTAGGCCACAAGTTGGATGCTGAGCAACTCGGAGCTGTCGGATTCTCTGCCTAGACCTGCCGAGCGCTTAAGTCTCGGAGGCTTCGGTATCTGGGATCCCCAGATTCAGTGGAATGACCCGGCGTAAGACTTTGTAACTCGGGAACCTATGCGCCATGGCTTGTTTCTCTGGTTCTGACGTGAGTTTCGGAGGCATTCCTTCAGGGGACTCTAACTGGCCTTAACCCACTCGAGAAGGCTGGGTGCTACTCGAGAATTCAGTCGGGATTCATGGCATACCCCATGCTGGGTTATCAGCCGGTCCCTGTCCATAAGGATGGGCCAGGTGCCACCAGAGCTTACCTGTTAATAGCTCAACCGCCTTAATATTCCTGCCTTACGGGTGAATGTTACTTGGCTTTAATTGTCTTTCTTGCAGGAGTTCAATTAGTCCTTCGGCATCTCCCAGCAAGCCGAAGTCAGTCGGAAAGCTCGGCCAGAGGTGAAGACCGGCAGTAGTGAGATCGCGAAGGACTCGGGGGCTACTGATGATGACATGGCGCCCGGGTATCACCAAGGAGGACAAATCCGGCCCTCTGGCCACGGGATGGACCGGGCCGACTGTTGGAAATATGCCCTAGAGGCAATAATAAAGTTGTTATTATTCTATTTTCATGTTCATGATTAAGTTTATGTTCTATGCTAAAATTGCATTGGTTCTTGAATATGAGATTCAGAGGAAAACCTAATTGCATGTGTGGAATAATAAACACCACGCATCTGGCAGGCCACGTCGCTGTAATACCCAGATTCGATAAGTAGAGTTTTGCTCCGCATTCATGCATACATGGCATCATCACCACCCACACCTTACTTAAACTTAGTTGCATATCAACTTTACTTTATAGAATATGTGCATATCTCATCCTCGGTGGATATGCTAACAAACACCAATCAACTTATTCGAAGTATCGAACTTCGACAGTAACATTAGCAAGTGGTGGGGCCAGTGAACCCCGTCGATGAATCCCCTACTAACCCTCTCTCCCTTCTTTCCAAGATCGCCCCAAAAACCACATGGAATGATAGCTCGAATAGACTCTCCGAATGCAAACCCTAAAATGCCGAAGAACTAGGGTTAAGGGAAAGGGCAAGCAAATATGGGTGAAAACTTGTCAAATTTTGGGGATGGCCTTGAATATGGAAAGGTCAGCTCCATGCCAAATTTCAAAAAGTTTGGAGGAGTTTAAAACCTAGTTGCAGTTCAAATCGTCAAATTAGGTCAAAACCCTAGAATTGAACTAAACCCTCATTCAAACCAGCTCCAAATTGGTTCAAACTTCTACAGAAGCTCACAAATAATGTTTAGAAGGTCCTACAAAAATTTCAGAATTTTTGGAGCAAGGAATTCACATAAAATGACGCAAGAACTAACACTGAGACCAAAAATTAAAAAGAAAAAGAAAACCCTAACTATGCCTGGGCCGAAGGCCTACTCGGCCGGCCCAGTCGGCCTGCCCGTGCGCGCCTTCCCCCTCTCCTCTCGCTGACCGCCTGGCCCCACGCGTCAGCCTCCCCTCCTTCTCCCTCTCTCCGCTGCCGCGCCCCGGGCCCGCCTGTCATCCCTCACCCTCCACGTCGCCGCCGCAGGCTGGCCGCGGTGGGCGGTGCCCCGCTCCAGACCGGCTCTGTCCGAGTGCGCCGCCGCCCCATAAATACCTCCCCGATAGCCCCCTCCTCTCCTTCCCGTCCCCCAAAAACCCTAGCGCCCGATTCTTTTCTCCCCGAGCTCCTTCCCCAGCTCCGGTCACCGCCTCCGACGAGGAATTCCTCACCCCCCCGTGAGCCCCGCTCCCCTAATCCCACTCACCCGAGCTCCCCTTCTTATCCCTCACCTCCCCCTCCACTCTATTTCACAGATCCGCGCCGGGAACCTCGACTCCACCGCCGTCGTCTTCAAGTCCGGTCCCGATTCCGGCGAGCTCTCGCGCCTGTTCTGGTGGTCCTCGAGTTCCATTTTCCAGCCCCGAGCACCCTCCTCACTTCCCCTAACCCCTTTCCCTCCTCCTTGCAGCTCGGTGCCCGGAAGCACCTCCCCACCGGACACCAACGCTCCTCGCCGCCGGTCTCCGTCGCCAGCCCGTGTCCGGCCTCCTCTGTCCTCCCGAGCAACCGAATCGACCCCGGGGTGAGCTCCAGATCCTTTTGCTGCACCCCCGAGCTACCCCTTGCCCTAGTGCCTCCTCCGGTGAGTCACCGGCGAGAGCGCCGCCTCCCCGGACTGCCCTTCCGGCCGGGTCCGTGGGAGAGAGAAGAGAGGGAAGGGAAGAGCACGTGGCAAGCATTGGTTGGCTGCCTGATTTACACCGGATGACAAGCCGGCCCCACTTGGCAGTTGAGTGTGATTATGGGTGGGGATTATGGGGTATAGTCTTGGGTAGGTTTAGTGATTTGGGTCGGTAGCGCAGAGAGAGTGTGGGGTAGCATTGGGTGCATGTAGCATTTAGGGTTAGATCTGGTTAGGCTAGATTTTGAATAAAAATTCAAATGCCCATAACTTTCAAACCACACGTCCAAATGTGATAAATTTTATATATTTGGAAAGCTTATGAAAATCTCTACAAGATGGCTGAATCAAAAATTAATTTTGAGCACATGCACAAGATGATATCTAGGGTTGTTATTTTACCACCGTCGAGGATCGGTAAACCCTAGCTTCGCGATCGTAGTTCCGATTTCGACAAGCCTTATAGTTTTGGAAAGCTTACGAAATTCTCTACGACTTGGCTGGAACTAAATTCTAACACCTGTACTCAGATTTGAACATTATAAAGAGATAACTATCTAATCCCCTCTCGCGTATGTGAAACTTCGGAAATCCATATTCTGCGATTCATAGTCTCGATGCATATGATTCCAAATGTCCTAGGCTTAGACTTCAGAACCCTTCGATATCCTTGATGACCTCAGGGTTTAACCATTCATTCCAGCTAATAACTGACTAACCCTAATTCTACATAAGGGCTAATACTACATGCATGCATGCGCAAGACATTAGGGTAACACCAACCACTTTAATTGTATATGCCTTGTCGCAGCAGAACCCTAGCCATCCTAGCATCTTCATTACATGCACATTCCACATAAATATGATGCATACATGTTGGACCTTATGGATTCCTTTACCGTTTCTTTTCCGGTACTCGCGTTGTTCCTAATAGAGGCCGAAGAAGGAGACCACCCGGCTTACAACTCCCCGCAAGATCAGGAACAACCCGAACAAGGCAAGCAGAGCTTGTTGCATTTTATTATAAGTTTACTGTTATTCGATGTGTTGCTTATTCACGTTGTCATTGACTGTGCCAACTAGCATGCTAGGGTTGCGTTGTATTGTACACCGTTGTAGTCGAAGTTTGAACTTGGACATCCTATCTACTAAAATCTGAGATAAGTGAGATGCGAGAGTCGAGGGTGGAGTAAAGATGAATAAAGTTGGTATTAATTGGTGCTATCGGAGCGACCCCCGGTGAAAGAAGTTATGTTGTCGCTATACCAACCGGAGGCGACTTCATCGTATTACTCCCCCTGTCACGCGTGAATATTATCGGAATCTCTGCCATGAGTTTATCGAATTGGTGAGTCCTGGTCATCGGGAGGCTAGCTACCTCCGGTGGAGGGCACAATTGTTATACTCATGGGGACGTATTGCCGATAACGGTTCGAGAGAGAAATTGAAAATAGGAATTGATGGAGGTGTGGTCTATTGATAATGTGTGGTCATTAAGGAAATTGGAATGCCATGTTTAATGCCATATGTCGTATTTTGAGTGGTGTATCACTTGGGACATTGGCTGCTTATTATGTTTCTATCATACCATGTGGACTACCGTCCTACCTTCACTTGTTTATGCTATGTCGTTAATTCTGTATATTGTTACTCTGAGAAGCATCATGTTTACTCCTGTTGTAGTAAATCCATGTGTAGGACATCTAATCAAGCACGAATAAGTCTTGCGAGTACTTTTGTACTCACCTAGGTTATTCTCCTAGAGCTTGCAGGTGAGCCGGTGGTCGAAGACTATTTCGATGACGCTTAAACTTGTGGTTTCCTTGGTTAGCTATTTGACTCATGGGATAGGTGGTGACTTTTGGTCAGCGGTCAATGCACCGCTGTGGGACTCCTTTACTCGTTTCCGCTGTTGTTTAATTATCCCGTACTCGGATATGTTTTCGGCTATGCCGACTGATGTAATATTATAGTCCGATGCGGACATCTAGCTTATTATCATAATTTAGTGCTTTGTTGTGATATCCAAGATGTTATTTAGGCTGCCCATATGCAATGCGTGTATGATATAAAGCGTGTGGGTATGCCGTGAAGGGTTACTGTTGTTCCCCTTTTTACTATGTCGAGCAGGAATCGGTTGAGTGACCCGCTGGCTGAGATGCTGTGCCGGCTAGGCAGGGTGTGGGCGTGTTCTACCGGGCCTTCGGGTGACCCACTAGCTTCCGAGCTAGGTTAGGGTGTGGGTAGAACCGCCGGACTCCTCCGACCTTGCTTTGCGTGGTAGGATCCGGGAACGGCTCTAAACCTTCACCGGATCAAGGAATCGTATGTGGTTCGGGGAAGTCTAGTCGCTTCCGACCGGCTCGCGTTGTGCAGGTGTCGGATCACTCCGCCTCGGTGTGTACGGCGCAGGTACCGTGCCACCAGGTCGACTGGTCCTTCGGCCCTTGGCGACCAATCGTTCCCCTAATCATATGCAATTCCGGGTCCGTGACAGTCGCGTCCTTTTCGCGCCCACGACCTGGCGGCGCCGTGATTCGTGCTGGCTAATGAAGGGAGATCCGATGGTTGGCTTTTCAGGCTTAATAACCCGACGGAATACGCCTTCACCAAATGGCGGCCGAAGCGTATTTCCCGCAAATCACTAGCCGGTTACCGGGAGAGTCGGAACCGGGCGCTTCGGCTGTGAAGGGTATCAGAGGCTGGCCTCAAGCAGGAACGCAGTCGCCTGAGTACACCCGAGCGAGGGGCAGTAATGGCGTGCCTCCCGTAGGCCACAAGTTGGATGCTGAGCAACTTGGAGCAGCCGGATTCTCCACCAAGACCTGCCGAGCGCTTAAGTCTCGGAGGCTTTGGTATCTGGGATCCCCAGATTCAGTGGAATGACCCGGCGTAAGACTTTGTAACTTGGGAACCTATGCGCCATGGCTTGTTTCTCTGGTTCTGACGTGAGTTTCGGAGGCATTCCTTCAAGGGACTCTAGCTGGCCTTAACCCACTCGGGAAGGCTGGGTGCTACTCGGGAATTCAGTCGGGATTCATAGCATATCCCATGCTAGGTTATCAGCCGGTCCCTGTCCATAAGGATTGGCTGGGTGCCACCAGAGCTTACCCGTTAATTGCTCACCCGCCTTAATATTCCTGCCTTACAGGTGAATGTTACTTGGCTTTAATTGTCTTTCTTGCAGGAGTTCAATTAATCCTTCGCCATCTCCCAGCAAGCCGAAGTCAGTCGGAAAGCTAGGCCAGAGGTGAAGACCGGCAGTAGTGAGATCGTGAAGGACTCGGGGGCTACTGATGATGACATGGCGCCCAGGTATCACCAAGGAGGACAAATCCGGCCCTCTGGCCACGGGATGGGCTGGGCCGACTACTCGGAGTCCGACTCCAACACGGGGGCGCCTCATCAACGTGGAGTATAAGACATGGACTAATACCTGTCCGGCATACCCGGAATCAGTTGTAACAAGTTAGGAAATCAATCTGTTAACCGATTCGGACTCTTGTAACCCTACCCCGGTCGCCTATATAAGGCCCGGTAGGGAACCTCCGATGGAGAAATATTCTCTAGGTCATAGACAATCTCCATTGTTCCCAACACCAAGCAACCTCGAGATCGAATCTTTAGGGCTTGTGGCACTCGGGATACAAGCTATACCAGCCACCAAATACAGGACGTAGGGTATTACCTCTCCGTGAGGGCCTGAACCTGTCTAAATCCTGTCTCCCGTGTGCACCCATCCTGATTTGCTGTGCTCACGCCACCCCATAGTTAGTATTGCCGGAATAATACTCCGACGGTTATGGATGAGAGGTTATGCTAATTGCATGTTTTAAGTGTTGACTATTGTGATGGATGAGGTCAATAGTATGTTACGGTTTGATTATGCATTATGATATTAATAGTTACTAATGAAATATAAAATATAATAAGTGAGATATGAGAGCCGGGGTTTTGCTTCCATCGATGGATTGATGGCGAGGTGAATGTAAGCACCCCAGTCGTCCAGTCGATGTCGGTATCATGGGATTCTACCCTTCACCCATGGTGGAAGTGTTATGCGGAGTGTTGGGTAGTCATAGTCGGCCAACTATGAGTTAACAATACTTCGGAACACTTCCCATTTGAAAAGAAATAGATTAAGTCTTGGTTGACTTAGTGAATTGAAAATGATCAAAATTTTGGTTGATTTAAATGTGTTGCTGATCTAATATTTATCTGTTAAATCTGAAAATTAATGGTTATGATTTATACATGCTGATATTGATTTACCACTCATGTTCATGCCATGTTATAATACATTGTTGATGAAATACTTGTGTAGTATGTTAATTCTTGTTTCATGCTATGCTTAAGTTAATTGGGATGAGCTTAAAAAGCATCTTGTGAGTATGAAAGTACTCATGAGAATTTCATTCCTAAAAATATTGCAGATGATTCTAATGTAAGTGACTACTACGACACCGGCAATGTAGAAACTAACATTTAGTTGCTTAGTTTGTTCTCTCGGCATATGTGGGCTATATGTGACTTTTGTGAGATGGTAGTGCCTGCCATCTCAGCCATTTTATACATGTTTCCACTGCTGATATGTACTATCTTTTGGATGTGAATGACCTTTGAGTCATGCTGTTTATGAAATATTTAACTACCCTGTGTATGAGATGTGGATTATGTATCTTGTAACTCTTTCTGTAGAGTTTGTGTTGTCATATGCAAGTTGTATATGTGGCATCCTCTACACCATGTGTGTATGTCTTTGAAGTGTACCAGGTAGTCGTAAAGAATTAGGGTTGTTCTCATGTTTCATCACGTGTGATGATTAAAGTTGAGTGACTCGCGAGCTGGGATGCATTGGCCGACTAGACAGGGTGTGGTAATTGTACCCGAATCTCGAGCGACCAACTAGCCGTAAGGCTAGGTTAGGGTGAGGGTACAATTACCGAGCTCCTCTGAGATCATCTTACTTAACGTACTTGAGAATGACACTAAGTCTTTATAGGATTTTGGAAATGTATCTGACTCTTGTTTTGATGTGTGTCTTTGCCTGGCTTGGCCAACGATGACGCATTCTCCTAAGGTGCGTATGAGATGTTCGCCTGGTGTCAGACTGTCCAGTGGTGATGGATGCATATATTCTTATATGTATGGTATCTTGGACTCTTACTCAGGTATTCAGACGACACATCACTCATAAGTTGGGTGTAATCCCGAGATCTTAACAATTTGTGAGGAAAATATCAAGAAAGTGAGAGAATTAGTGTTGTTGAGCACTAGAGCATCGAGTTCATCTGAAAGTACATCTATGCTCCTCGACTTGTGTTTAGTGGTTTTGGTGATTAATGACAACTAGATTTGTGTACTAACCAATACCTTGAGTTTGAAAATGTGTATGGGTTAGGTTTCACTCCGTGAGTTTGCATCAAGAGGATAAACCTACAAGCCTATGAAACCCATGATTGGGGATGCATAAATGATTTTGGATGGATTCGTGTGACATCAAATCAAGCGACACATCAATGATCAAGTAGTTGAAGAGGTGAATCATATGTGATCGAGAAGAAGTTTGAGAAGTGAACTTCGAGATATCAAGATCGTGTTCAAGAAGTGAATCACATATGATTGAGGTGAAGTTCGAGGGAAGAACAAGTATTGACCAAGATGAAGTTGAGGTTGAATTCAAGATGGTCAAGATTAGCTCATGAGGTAAATAGTGTATGATCAAGAACTTGAAGTAAAGATAACATCAAGTAAATATTTAACGTTGATAAGCATCATGAGGTGATGACATCAACTTGACAAGGATATGATCAAGTCAAGTGTTGTCTGATCATGGTGAAGTTCGAGGATGAACTCAAGACGGTCGACATAGAGGTTAAAGAATGTCCCACTAATGATTGATCAAGTGGGTTTGGTAAGCAATTGTGAATTGCACTTTGTGGACTAACCCATTTTTATATGTGAGAAAAATGAGTGTGAGTTAGGTACCTACATGGTGAGATGGCATCAAGAGGATGATCACAAAGCTTGACAAGGTAGCTTTTGCCTTGGAGAATCATTTGTTGGATCCTTGTTGCTCTCCTCCACCTATAGCCTCTAGAGCATGAGTTGCTCTTGGTGAGGTGTGAGAGGAAATTGTGCATGCTATTGCACTTGATGACTGCATCAATTGCATTGGTTTGAGCTCTCCAAGTCAATTGTGTTCTAGTAGAAGTCCCGGAGCTTGTTACTCTTAGAGGTCACCGCCTCCTAGACGGTTAGGTGGTATTGAGCTTGGTGATCTCTTCAAGAAGATTATGAAGAGACCCAAAGATTTGTGAGTGGTTGTGAAGCTCACCATCTCCAGGGTGGAGGAATGAGTTATCCATAGTGAGTGATTCTTGCTAGAGGCAAGAATCTTGAGGGAAGAGCTTAATTCGGAGCCGACTTATTCGTTGGAGCAAGATTTCTCAACAGAGACGTAGGATATTGGTGGATATCCGAACTTTGAGAATAAACATTGTTTATGTCTCTTATCTCCTTTACTTTTTTACAATCTTACTTGTGCAATTATTTTGTGTAGAAATTGCTTTACTTGCTTGACTTCCTAGGATTGTATATCTTGTCTTACACTTAGCGTGTTGGTGCACTTAATTGAGCCTATACCTTTTTATGATTTGATCTTTTAAAAATCCACTTAGTTAAATTCCGCATTAAGAATTGGCCTATATCGTAAAAATTTTTAAAACACCTATTCATCTCCCCCTCTAAGCAACATCCTAGGTCCTTTCATCACCTATAATCATTCATTGCGCCTATTACTCTTGGAGATTGGGGTCTCCTAAATGGCTATAGTGCTTGAGAGCTCTCAAGCAAGTTGTGATGAGCCTCAAGAAGTCTGTGAAGGTCGGGATCCACCTCCTTCAATGAAAGGATCACCAAGAAGAGATCGAGGGGACATAAAGTGTGTCATCGAGGGGTAAAGGCTTGAAAGAAAGCTAGCTTTTGATCAAAGTGATCAAGCTCCTCAAGGGAAATGTATAGCTCTTGCATTAGTCAATCTTTCAATTTTGCATAATTGCAATAAAAGGTCAAAGTTAGGTAAAATTGTTTTGTTGCCTATTCATCCCTCCCCTCTAGATTGACATCTTGATCCTTTAGGGTCAAAGCGCCATTTGTGGTGGACATGTTATCTTCTGCTCAGTTGGAACTCCTGATGATTGCCTCAGATTTTGGTCCGGTTTGGTAGGACGGTGTCAAGCATGGAGATGTTTTGGAGTGGCTAATTGTTGGGAGGGGGAGGGGGTCCAATGCCTGGTATAATCCTACTTTGATGTGTTCCTTTGTTTGTCGCAACCGCTCTTGTGGAGGTGCTTTGCTAATCTGTCGTCGATGTCGACCAACTTGGTCATCATCCGTTTGGCCTCCTTCACCACATCACTTATACATCCACTTTGATCGCCCATTGATAGGACAACTTCTCAAGAGTTGTGTTGGGTTTGCTCAGGCTGCTTGCCGAGGGTAGATGAGAGAGCTCTTGTCGCCGAGCTTCAGATATAACAAGCCGACAATATTTGAACTGAGGATGCCGCTACTAAGCCTACCAATCAACTTTTCTAACTAAATTTGTTTAAATAAATGACAAGCGCATGGTCAAAATCTCTCTTTCCATTGGAAAAATGAGCACGTCTCTACTATCTTGTAAATTTGAGTTGGTGGTGATGGTACGTTATCCAAACTGTCCTCAAAATTCACATTATTTACCAAAAAGTTGTCAGCGCTGCCCCCAGTTATCCAACCAAAACAAACAAATATTCCTAAAAATTGCTAACAAACAAATAGAGCTTTCTAAAAGTCTCTAACAAAGTAACAAATCTTCCTAAAAATCTCTACCTCCTCATCTGCGTCCTCTTCCACCTCATCTGCCACCTCTAGGGGCTTACGTTCGAGGACTTCGCTGGCATACAATAAAATTTGGAGATCTTCACTGATTGAAATTTTTAGTAATATATTACAAAAATGGGAATGGGGCTATGTATACATGATAAGGTTTTTAAAAGGTGGTATACAATAATATAGAGAACTTTGGAAAAATTGTTAGACGTTTTAGAATTACAGTGTGCTTTTAGTGTTTGAGCCGTGGATTGAACTTTTTTGTCCTTCGGATTTAGCATAAGCCACTAAACAATCCAGGTGTAACACTGATACTTTATACTTTTAGGTAATATCTATATCTATGTTATCTATTAAATGCCAATTGGTGGTGTTGGTGATGGTATGTCGTTCTCCTACAGACAGTTCGATTGTTCGTCAATGCTCAGGATCGAAGAGATGATATTTTTGTAATATGCATTCACCTCCAAGGACTAGGTCGATCTTACATCCGACAACCACTACGTTAGTTGCTATGTCCAATATTTTTCTCAACTAACTTGCACAAATCTCTCTTCTCTAATATCTTCTCTAAGTCACTCTTTTTCTCAACTAACTCGCATAAATCTCTCTTCTCTAATCTCTTCTCTAACTAACTCCTAACATCCCCAATTTTTTCAACTAACTCGCACAAATCTCTCTTCTCTAATACATACTCCTAATAGAACATAGTTTAGAAAAAAACTAAAACCCACCCCAACCTGTGCTCTCTCTCTCCTCTCGTCTCACCCGCCTCTCCTCCTAGCTAGGCTGCCCTAGCCGCTGGCCAAGAGGAGGAAGAGGAGCTCGATTGAGGGAAGGAGAAGAGGAGGGAAGGGAAGGAGGGGAAGAAGGACGAGAAGGAAGAAGAAAAAAAGAAAGGAGGAAGAAGCCACCCCCGCCCCTTGCCGTGACACCACCATCGTGCGTCGCCGCCCCAGCTGAGCCTCCTCCCCTCTAGCTGGGCAATTGGTGGTGATGGTACGTCCCCTGTTTTTCTCAATTAAATCACATAAATCTCTCTTCTCTAACTAATTCTGAATCCAACTCAACTTAAAAAACAATGAAACCCACCCTAACTCGTGCTCTCTCTCTCCCCTCTGAGAGGCGTATGTATAGCTATAGTTTTATCAATGGCGGTGCATGGTGGTGGCGATGCGGAAAGGGGCAGCGACGGCTTCAAGGCTTCAAGGGGGTGAGATGAGAGGAGAGAGAGCACAGATTGAGATGCGTTTTATTGTTTTCTTTTTTCAAAATTGAGTTGGATTAGGAGATAAGTGAAATTCGACGATCTTATATTGATCGGACTCTCCAAAATTCGTTCAGACTCTGATTTGAACAAACTTATAGTCTATCTTGATTGATTTGATGAAATGAACATAACCACGGTCTCAAATTTTTCATTCAACGCATGGTTTAAAAATTCAAATTTATCCTTTCGTCCCAGATTTTCGGTCAACCTTGATTTTTAATAACTCCGACCTTTCTTTAATTAATTCCAAGGTGTTATAGCTGGAGGTGGTGAAAAATGTGGCGGAGATCCACTGAAGTTAGAGAAGGCACACACATAACAGTAGAACGACGGTGATTGGATCAGGATGACAACAGAGCTAAGAAACGAAAAACTTAGGGGCAAAGCTAAGGGGATGGCGAAGAGAGAGGAAGGGAAAAACATAGGTGATCACCAGAGAGGGAAGGAAACGAGAGAAAGATGACGGTGATTATTGTGAAAAGCGCACATGCGTCAGTTTTAACACGCATATTCACAAAATAGAGCGACCCTTTTATCAATAACTTTAGATATCTCTATTTTGTCCCGTTGCAATACATGGGCATCTTACTAATGATTTATAGTCTGTATAAGTATTTCGATGGGTAACCCAACCTGCCGCCAATTTCTGTCGTGTACATATAAAGTTGATAACGAGGAATCAAAATTTTGCAATTCTCAGTTTGAAGTTTGGATCCAATTGAATATTCTTGCCTTGGACCATTATTACCACAATTCAGCTCAGAATCGGAGTCAAATTTAGCAACTAACCAATCGAAGAAAGCACCAACACAAATACGTTCAGTTAACAAAATTGGTACACTTTTTTGCAGCATCCATTATATTCATGCTTTGGTATTTAGAGAGAAACGACATGATGCTTTCTAAATCGATGTGCCATGAATTTTGTGTATCCATTATAGTTCTAGCTTGAGATCGCCGGCCGCGGTCGCCGTGGGAACCTCCGAGGCTGCTAGAGAAGCGAGCGGATGGGTTGTAGGAGCATGTGTGTGAATGTGAGGATGAAAGCGTCTACTGGCATTTGCGGATAATTTCTCTTAACTTCTATGGTACCTTAATCATTTGCCTTTGGCCCAGCAGGAAAATCGACCATGGCCGCTTTTTCAAATAAGACGAAGGTTGCTCTGCTCCTCCGTGATCTGAATTCACGATAACGTAGGGCCAAGGTCGTTTGGTTCACTTCAGCAATTTCGAGCGAGAATACGGGAGCCAGAGATATATCAAACAAATCATGAAACTGCTTGAGCATTCGTCATTTGCTCTATATATTGAAAATTTATATTTAAACATATTTTA
Source organism: Stipa capillata (assembly GCA_019208055.1). NCBI lineage: Eukaryota > Viridiplantae > Streptophyta > Magnoliopsida > Poales > Poaceae > Stipa > Stipa capillata. The sequence continues at coordinate 16,032 of JAGXJF010000246.1, forward strand.
TTAAACGCAATCACATTAGGAAGTGGTCAGCTAGTGGGCGACGCGGCGATACAGCAGGGCAAATTTCTAGAGAGTACCGACCCCACACGTGTCGCGCGGAGGCTGAACCCGTGCGGATCGGGGGAGAACACCTGCTTCTCTCTCGGAGGAACGCATACGCCCGTCTCGCCGCATAAACCTGCGCTCTCCCGCCGCCGCTCTCCCGCATCCATCCGCCATTCCACCTCTCCGTCTCCGGTTTTAGCCACGAACAACAAAAACATCTCATTTTCCCGCACAGCTCAGACGAGGAGACGGTCTATTCCAAGAAACCTAGCCTACCAAACTAGGAAAGCTGGGCAAGAACCACCTCCTGTTGTTCTTCTTCCCCGGCTGGTTCTCCGTTTCGTGGTGGTAAGATGACATCGACTCCTTGTCTTTTGCTTTCTTTTCCTATTTCTTTTGTTTAGTTACTGTGGCGGATTACATTTTGGGGGGTGGCACACGGTAGTTCGGTCAATGCGTATAGACTGTTTGTTTGGGTGATGTTTGAGAAACTCATCTTGGAAAGATGGGCATCCTGTGGATCTAGACAACAAGCATGTTTCCTTATTTTATTCCGGGTTTTGCATATATTGAACTTAATTTATGTTCAGATGTTACGGCAGGTGAATTATTTTTTTTGAGGGATGTTACACTTGATAGTATTCAAACCTTTATTTCAATTAATTTGTTCTCGTTATTCGTTTACTTATTATATGTATTTAACAATAGCTATGCTGTTTCTATTTGAGCCCAGCAATAATCAGATTTTAATTGGAGTGCACGAAACATTACTGGATATGGTTTAGGCATTTATCTATATGATGATGAGTTGAAATTGGCGGATTAGACCCCTGGCTGACAGCATGGTGCCTAACAGACATTAATTGATCTACCATTTTTTCCTTTAGCTACATCATGTTTTAAAACCGATCGAATATTTGAACGAAATTCTTGAACAATGTTATTTTATCAAATCTCATCCTCTTTGTCAGCGAGAAATTTGTAATTTCTCAACTAAAATGACTTATCAAGTACCTATTCCCTTTTTTGTAAAAATATTGCCACATAAATTTTCTATTCTCCGTTGTAAAATCTTTGTATAATTCTTCTGATGAAAATATACAGTGTGCATCCCTTGTTTCAGCATTTATATCATGTACGTACTCAAAACGTGTTATACCATGTTATTTCTTGAATTAATGACTTCCTGAATTTTGTGTTTTGTTAAGATAGAGTCCTACCTTTTGCATTTTTTTGAGAGAAAAACTGTAGGGGACCTTCCTTTTGCATTGGTGGGAGTGCTTGTTAGATCTGCTAATAATTAACAGCTGCAAATTTTTATTTTCCCTGTGATGTATGTGACATGTAAGAAATTCAGGTAATTTTCCCTACAAACTAAATTCAATACATGAGGAGAATGGAGGTTTGCTGTGCTTACTTCGATCCAGATTATGACAACTTCAATGAGAAGATCTATGGGACAAGGTACTAAACATCATTTTTTGTTATGCTTGAATATGTGACATGACCCAAAATATAATAATTAATTTGCAGGGTCCATGTAGATAACGAATCATGTGGTAAATGCACTGTTGTTAAAGTAAGTACTCAAATTATTGGCTGGGTAATCTAATTGTATGACAGAGGGCTTGCTAGTGGATAACTGCATATTGTTTACATCTAGGTGAACAGTCGCAATAAACAGGATCTCCTACTTGAAGTTCTCGAAGTTTTAGTTGACTTGGAACTGTCTATCACCAAATGCTATGTATCATCTGATGGTGGATGGTTTATGGACGGTATGCCCTGAAGGAAAATCCAACTGTAGTAGTTTTATGGTAAAAACCATATGCTCATTTTCCCATATTTATAATTGAAAATGAGTATCTATCTGTACTATTGGATTTTTATATGGTAGTATTCTCCTTCCACATCAGAAGGTACCTAAATGGCTGGACCGATATGTTTTCTAGGATACGATCTATGAACTGGAATAATATGTTACACTGATATGTAATTCCTGTTTAGATGTACACCAGCCGATTGAAAACGCATTCTCGGCTGGAGAGCATCCTAATCAAATTTTACATATCCAAATAGTCAAAAATATAATTTTTCTAGGAATTAGTAGTATCTTGAGTGCACTAGCTTCCTTCTGGAGACTTTCTTATGGTCCCTAAAGAAGTTGCACTATACTATCAACTTTTACTTTGTTTATATTGTGCAATATGGCTCATCGCATCTTTTGTGTACTATAGCCATGAAAAGTTCCACCTATAGCTCCATAGTTTTGTTCACATAATTCTCTGTGTATGAATTAATATCACTGCGTATGGCAAACTTATCATATCAACCACAAAGGTTAATCTACCTAATTAAAAAGGTTATTTTCCAAATTATTTTTCTCTAATTCTGTTTCTATCCCTGATATTTCCTACATTGCAGGATATTGTATTTTATGAAAACCTTACTCTGAAACCCCGAGTGAAGATTTATAGAATTATAGGTGTTTTACATGGTTAACAGTATTTTTTTTTCTGAAGTACACCTGGAAACTGCAGGTGGCACTTGTTACCGAGTTATGTGATTATATACAAAGACGTGAATAACTTATTCACCCACATCTAACTATGTTACTTTCAGCTGATCATTTCCTTCTTTCCCCTACTGTTTTATAGTTTTCCATGTAAAAGATCAGGAAGGGAACAAGGTTTACAATAAGAAGGCCATAAGCTACATAGAACAGGTCTCACTGGTTATCAAAATGCGGGAATATCTGAAGATTGTTGATTTGGTGTCTTCCAAAATTTGTAGGCTATATGTACTAGAGAGGCTCAGAGGTTCAGAGTGACAAGATCCAATGGGCTTGCGGCGTCCAGACCTGATGTTGCTGTATGCTATACAGAAATAGAGATGATTGGCCACAACCGGCCTGGAATTTTCTCAGAGATATCTGCTGTTCTTGCTGAGCAAGGGTGCAATGTTGTGGAAGCACATGCTTGGAGCCATAAGGACAGCTTAGCCTGTGTCGCATTTATCTCCGATGGATCAACATCATCCCCCATCAATGACCCAGATCGCCTAGCATGTATTGAGGACCACCTTTGTACTGTCCTTCGACCTGCTACCTCTATGGACGAAGATCATCGCAGTGCAAGAGCCCATCTTCTTGGGGTTGATGGCCTGACAAGTCATCCTGAGCGTCGGTTGCACCAACTAATGTTTGCTAGTAGAGATTTTGATGGACAACCGGGACAGGTATCTACCACCTTCCCAATGCTAAGTTTGGATGGTTATAATAAGGGCAGGAGCACAGTGGTCTCTGTTGATCGGTGCAATGAGAAAGGATACTCTATTGTAATTGTGGAATGCGTGGACCGGCCAAAATTGATGTTTGATACTGTGTGCACTCTTATGGACATGCAATTTAATGTCTTCCATGCTTCAGTTTCTTCCCGTGGGCCTTTTGCTTGTCAGGTAATTGCATCTGCTTATGTTTTCTTTAGGGGATATGTTGTAGGGCAAATCTCTGTAACTATATACGACGAAAAGGAACTCAATCTTGGGCTTACTTGTGCAGGAGTACTACATCAGGCACAAGGATGGACATATGCTAGACACTGCGGATGAAAGATGCTTGGTTGTGAAAGGTTTGAAAGCTGCAGTTGAGCGCCGAACTTGTGAGGTAAGTAATATACATGTATCTGGGGATAAATTTTGTTGGATCATTCATTGTCGTATCAATCTGATGTTCCTTTTCCTTTTGCTCTGGCAAAAGATAGTTTTCAGTATTGTAGTTACAAGGAGCACTAGTAGAATTCCATATCCTCCACAGTAACTTGGATGAAATTAGTCAAGCAAGAAGCTGTGAATGTGTATGTTGAAAAACTGTGTTGGAACCAGCAACACTTGGTTGTAACGAGCAGCATCTGTGTGTCTAAATATATACTGTAGTTCTATCATTTCTTCTGTCGCAACATATTACGTTTGTCCCATACATAAACACCAACAGCATTGCGTTTAGTTCGTCCCATTTAACTATTCTTGTGAATGCTGTTAGGGTGCGAAGCTGGAGCTATCCACGGAGAAGAACAACGTTGGTCTCCTAGCGCATATCACTCGGGTCCTCTGCGAGAACGGGTTAACCGTGAACCAGGCAGACATCTCAATGGATGGGGACATGACGAAGAATGTGTTCTACGTCCAGGACATATCAGGCAACAAGATCGACATGGACATCGTTGAGTCTGTTAGGAGGGAGCTTGAGCCCCTAACCTTCCAGGTGAAGGATGAGCTCTTGCCTCCAGGGCAGCTGGAAGGCGACCCAGTGGCAGGGAGAAATGGCTTCTGCATTCTTGGCTTGCTGAGATCAAAGATAGAGAGGCTGTCTCATGGTTTCACCTCCACCTGAGAGTTGGCCCTCATGGTCTTTCCGCTGCAAAATCTGTGTATGTACATCTTTTCTAGCTGCGAGCAGAACTCAATACAAACCTCAGTAAATTTTGTGCATATGTGTGGCTATCGTTTTAGGATAGAGAGGTTCAGGCCCGCTTTCCTTTTGAGTTTTTCTTCTCTCTCCGTTATCAGTGATGGTGGCGGATCTGGCTGTGGTGGACTTGGTCTCGGTGTGACGTGGTAGAGCTGTGCCTCCGAATGGCACTGCAGTGGTAAAGTTGGAGTTGTTGGATCAAGGGAGTGATAGGTGATGATGATGACGTGGCTTGCAGCGCACTGTTGTCTATGTGTCTTGTGTTTGGTCGGCTCTGTCCGTGTCTATGTCATCTTGTGATATCGGAGACCTAGTTTAGCTAGCTGGTTATAGCTTTTTTTTAAAAAAAATTTCTCTAATTAGCCGTAAGATATTTTTATCCGGTTTTTCTTATAAATAGGGCTAATTTTTTTTATTTTATGAATTGCATGAGTATCGACTAGGTTCGCAAAAAAAATCCCTCTTTATTATTGGTACTAACTATTTCAGTAGCAAGGTCTTTAGGATTGAGAAAAAAAAAGGAACAGTTGCCTGAATATGCGGTGCTCCTATCGTTCAAAATGGGTGAATTTTATGATAAATTGACATTTTTAAGTGGAAACTAATTCATACACGCTAAGGTGGCGTTTGCTTGGGCAATGTCGACCCAAACAGTAAAATAATGAAGTTCAAGATGTTTTTGGTCGCCGGTGGGACCGTTCTCACGCTACAATACAGTTGAGTTTAGTAAGCATTATAACATGTGTCTGTAGGTCAAAAAACAGCCTTAGAAGTTTTTTAGAGGCAACTTAGAAAATGCTAGAAAAGTTGAGGAATGGAAAAGTTGGGCAATTTTGAAAAATGCCTTCAAACGTTTAAAATAAGGCAAAATTTGAAACGCACGTATAGAATTGTGAGGCATTATGGTAAAATTCCTCAAAAGACCACTTAAGGATATTATAGAATAAACCCTAAAAGACTAGTTGAGGCTATTTAAAAAAATACCTTTTAAACTGAAATATACTAGGTGAGCAGACCAATATATCACATCAAAATCGGAAATTCTAAGGTGGTCTATGGATGAAAAACTAGCAGCAACTAATTCTCAATAGCATGGCAATACAAATTTGTCCTAGACAATTTTTATCCATACAAATAAGCACATCCGAGTGAATAGAGATGATCATTCATCAATGTCAGTTGAAGCATATCCTGGATATGCATATCTGAGTTGTAAAACCTGCCACACAACACATTCAATCACTTTCAATAATGATCGGCCGATCCAATTCTTCAATAATGATCGGTCAATTCAGTTCTTCAGCCGATGCTTTTGCTACTGCTCAGATTAATTGCTAGCATGCTGCAATATGGTCTGCTAAAAGCAAAAGATTATATAGTTACTAGGTAAGAAAGATAAGTAAACAAGGCACATTGTTTTCTATGAATTAGCTGAGTTTGACTAGGAACCAATCAGCATCAGCCGAGAACTAGATGAGATGTCAGTTTACAAACGCTATTAGCCTAACACTAACTGGAAACCAACTAGTAACAACTGAAAATCAGATGAAAACCGATTGAAGTTGGTCTATGTAACAACCCAGGTTCTAAACTGGAGTTGGCATGAAGTATTTGGTGATGTAGTAGAACATCTACAGGCCACAAACACTAGCAGAGAATGCTATATTGCCTAGACAAGCTGGATAAGTTCGTGAGTCCATGTCCATCTGGATAATTCTTGCTTGCAGATCACGATCAAACGGCATAAAAAGTAACACATGCTCCTACATGCAAAGCATGTCATGTCAGAATGTCAGGTACTATATCACACAATACATTTTTTTTGCTGCAACAAACTATAGGTTATCCAGTGCCCACACACAAAAAATGCTTCAACTGACATTGATGAATGATCATCTCTATTCACCGATCTTAGCTAACATGGGGTGGGGGGGGGCGCATTGAGAGAGATCCCGCAAATGATGATCCTACAAGTGATTAGACCATTTATCTATTTTTGTTGCATAATAGACATTGGCCCAGTTCTTTTGGTGGCTGCCAAAATAAGCTGCCCCCTCCCCAGCTTATTCTAGAAGCCGATTCTAACATTTTTTGAGGCTTCTAAACTAGTTAACCCTTAACTACCCAACTTATGCCATAAAAATTTGGGAGCAGCTTCTAAAATAAGCTGGGGAGGGGGCGGCTTATGCCATAAGCCACCATAAGCTGTCAAAAGAACTGGGCTATTAAGCGTTACGCATTCAACAGTCATACCTCAAGCACCACTGTAATAACTACAGCTGTAACCTTTGGTTATGTTCAAAATATGAAGTGCATTTCAGGTTACTTACTTTGCTAATATCGTGAAGTTATCATATGTTCATTGTTGTTATAGAATTTTACAAATGGACATAGGGCTGCTATTCCTACATCCCTTCTCTTAGCAGGCCTCTGATTGTCAGCTGGAGCAAGGATCTCTTGAGTTACCTTAGGGTGCAAGGAGGTACCATCTGTATGTATGACTTGCAATTTTGGTTAATAAGAAAATTGCATGTACATGAACTAGACAAAGGAATTGGTAAGTTGCATGTAGCATACGTTTTGGTATGGCCACAGAATACATAAAGCTTGAGCACTTCTTAGCCTGCTGGTCTTCCCTTGTGCACGAGGTAGCAAGGTTTTGTCATTGAATACAATGTTGACAAGCACCTAAACATAATCAGCTAGTGGCTGGTCATCTATAGTTTTAACTTTCCTATTAGTCTTCTGAATGGTCCCTAATGCTACCATCTTTGCACTATTAAGCGATGTCAAGCTAACTTTCATGCCACACTTTATTATACTTTCTAATCCATCGTGCAAGAAGCTAAAATCCTAAGTCTTTCTTCTAAGTTTATTATACCTTCCAATGCTACTTTCAATTTTCTAACTGGTTAATAAGATGAGATGAATATAGGAAAACCACCTCTAGACCTTTGTGGAGCGGTGTCTGAAATTTCCTTAATTTCTTATGTTCACGTGTCTTGATGTTCCTTGGTTTCGGCATAAGACTCTACGAATGTGTTTTTGTTTTCTTTGCTTTCTGCTGAGATTCCTTAACCTTCTCTAGTTTCTCTTAAGGTGTCACTGTCACCTTCATTGAAAAAGCAATTGGTTAACAACAAACAATTGTGTAGTAATTCAACTCAATTGTTTTTAGTGTAGATCTTCAAAAGTGTATAACCATAGCATGTTTGGATTAGGCTGTGTAGGTGTAAAAAGGTATACCTCAGTTTGCACATGAGCTCTCTTCTTTCTAGATGAAACTAAAGCTGAATGTTCCTCTTCATTCTTAGCTTCCCAGTCCTAGTAGTGACAATTCATATTAAGTTGGTTGCTCATGTTCAAGACTATGACTAAATTTACAAGGCAAAAGAAGCATTATCTCCAAAGGATCTTCAGCTTCAACCGGTAGTTCCTTTTCAAGAGTTCTTTTCATAGGTAGACTCCCCCTAGAAGCTAAGATCAAACTTTTTCATTCATTGTACTGCTCTTCCATCCTTTCACTCTTGGCCATCATAGAAGGTTGATTTGCCACCAGAGTATCGATCACGCGTTGAAGCTCCTTGTTCTCTTGTCTAGCCTCTTGCAGTTGAGCTACAACTTTAGCAAGGTGCTCAGAACCCACTCCACCTACTAATAGCCCTAGGCCATGTGTCCTTCCATTTCTTTCTTTTGGGAAGAGCATCGAGTAAAGATTGCCATCACAAGTTTGCTCACCAATAAGAGATGGATCTTCCACAAATTTTCTTTTAATTTCCTCCTAAAAGAGGTAGTCAAAACTCACTCATCTGTCAATCCCCATCAATCCTAGCCTCCATATCAAAAAAATCTCTAGGAGCTCGATTAATCACTGGACCATACCAATCCTTGTCAACAAGATTTTGTAGATAGTAAACTTGGGTAGCTTGGGTTGCAAGGATGAATGGCTCATCAAAGATATCGCTGCCACTATTTAGTAAATGGTTGAAGTTCACTTTTATTATCCTGAATATGTCCTTTTGAACCCCAACACCATGGCGGACACTATGAACCCAATCACACTTAAATAGCACCACATATCCTATGTTTGAATAATTCAACTCAATTATTTCTGTGATTCGGCCAAAATAAGCAACATCTCCTACATATGGATTCTTATCTTTAGCACTAGAGAAACTTGATCTCTTTGCAGCTGTAGCTACCCCATCACACTATGTGACTTTGGTTTCACCATATCTCCTTATGTGGAAAGTGAATCTATTTATAGAATAGCTGTCATACCTTTTCACCATCCTATATGGCTTTTCTGCTAGGATTTTCACTTCTTCAAGGAACTCAAGATCACGAGTGATCAACAATCCAACCTAAAGATATTACATTGTCAATATAAGGCGTAGGACTCTAGGAAATTTTCAACTGTAGTTTTGGATCATAGGCACTTACATGTTCAACAAACCAAGTGTGGAAACTGTTGTGATGGGCACGTTCGATATCACATATATTTCTGCGGTTATCCACAGATAGGATATCAAGGTGCTTTCTACATTAACATGAGAGGGATTATTACTAGCTCAGAGAGCACATAGGGAAAGAAAAAAAGTCAGCAACTTATTGGACATAAGAAGTAATGTGAGGATAATTGATACATAACGCGGATCTTGAATCCATGATATATAGTCTAATTCGCTTACAAAATAATCAGATAAAGGATGACCGACAACTCTCAAGTATGGCTGATGGTCTGGTGAGGCTCTAGGATCAATGTAATCATCATGTCTTGTGTCTATGTTGTAACCAAAGTGAACATGTGTTTGTGAGACAATGAGAGCAAGCTGCTAAACTTTCCCTAGACAATCATCCACGTGCAGGCCAATCGTCCATAGTCTATAGTAGTGCAGCATATAGGCGGAACTTCTCGGAACAAGACGCATCATAAGTCATGACATTGTCATTCCAAAACTCCAGAAGATCATCTATGGTTAGTTGCATGTAGACATCAATATCTTTCCCTGGAGACCTTTTACCCAGGATGAGCATGGAGAGGATAAAGTTTGACTGCTTCATACAAATCCATGGAGGAAGGTTGTATGGGATCAAGATGATAGGTCATATGCTGTATGAGAGATTCATAGTTCCAAAAGGGTTGAAACCATCTGTTGCCAATCCAAATCTAACATTCCAAATTTTTGAATTGAACTTTGGGTGCTTGGCATCAAAGTGTTCCCATGCAGGTGAATCAGCTGGGTGATGTAGCAAGCCATCTTTCGTGCGGCCTTCACTGTGCCACCGCATATATGGTGCTGTCTTTGAAGATACGAACAACCTTTAAAGCTTCTTCTTTAGTGGGAAATGGCGAACCACCTTTTGAGCCACCTTGTGAACACGTCTTCCATCAATTCCAATTTTTACACTCTTCCATCTACTTGCATTACACACCGGACATGATGTGGCATTTGCATATTCCTTCCTAAATTGAATGCAATCATTTTTACATGCATCGATACTCTCATAACCAACACCAATGGCTCTCACAAATTTTTTGGCCTCATGGAAATTGTTTGGCAAAGCTTAGCCATCTGGTAGTGCCTCCTTAATTAGTGTCAAGAGCTTATCAAATCAACCATTGCTCACTCTCAACATATTTTTTTTTGTTAAGAAGCCTCACGAGAAATTGCAGCTTTGAGAATATTTTGCAACCTAGGTACAACTCTTGGCTTCCATTTCATCTTTGAACTCTTCATCATCAACCCCTAAAGTACAAGTGTCATAGATTCCAAATCCCTCCATTAGCATCTCATCCATCTCATCACTATCAGCATAGTCTTCATATTCTGAACTTAAGTGAGCTACCGATTCAAATGCCCACAGGTTCTCCCCATGATGAATCCATGAGGTATATCCGGCCATGAACCCATCATAGATCAAATGCTCACGGAATTGTTGTTCACCTAACCAATATGCATTTCCACGGCTCTTGCAAGGGCAAAGGATTGTATTATGTCTCGTTGAATTGACAAAGGCAAATTCTATGAATTTACTTATGCCTTCACCATACTCGGTAGAAGACCTACACCACGATGAAACTAGTCAACTCAATATTGCTATTTTACCTAGATTAAAGCAGCAAGACACTAACTAACTAGGATTACCAAGGTGCTCGCATCCACCCTTTGTCCATGATTGGTTGAAACTAGCTCCCAAAAAAATTGTACTCAATGGTAAACAATGCCTGCATTCATTTGTATCTTATTCATCACATGAAGGTTAAATTTGGTTCTGACGAAATGCTATCAGATGAGGGTGCAGTACAGTAGTAGATAAGAAATAATGACCATCGATTATCGCAATGAATATGCATGCATTACCTATTTGCTTGCAGGTACATTTTATTCACTCAAATCATAAAATGTCAAAACTAGTAGACACAACAAATATGAAATTCTTGATCTAGTAGCAAAGCAAATAAAAAACCAGAAAGGAGAAAGATAAAGATGCAAGTCAAGCATGAGAGGTGAGATGTGAGCAAAGTAAATTCATTATTAGTTGGTTTTTCAGTTCATCTTTGTTTTGCTTTCTGAGAAAAAAAACTTGTTATTTGCTGAAAAATACACTTGCTACAGGTGAAGCAGGCACGCAAATTGTAACAAATGCATTTTCTCTTCTTATGCGATGATGATATTACCTCTTTGGTTCGTAAGACTGCTCCTTGGCAGAGCAAATCTAAGCAGAATAGAAAGAAAAAGACCATTTATTCACAATTGTTATGGATTTTCACTAAGAAAAATTATTTACAGATGGATATTAGTGGACTGGGCTTTACATATGGGCTGTGCCAGTATTGCTTTGCTGAGATGTGAGGCAGCCAAAATCGATGTCTAGCTAAGTGCATGTGAAGAGTCAGCTACTCTCATTGCAGCTAACATTATTCAGGTCTATCTATTGTATCGCCTCTTCGAGCACAAGCTGGGGACACCTAGGGTGTAATGCTCCGTTACAAGCTCTTCCTAATACTCTTCAACCCAGTTAAAACTATAATATTGGTATCTGCTATGAATTTTTTGTGGTCCCCTGTTACATAATCCTTTGGGACACTATAGTTGAGGACTCTGAAAATCAAACTCAATAGTTCCATGTACTAGCATATATAAGATGTGTAAATATGAAAGGACCATATATAAGATGTGTAATTTAAAAAATAGATAGCACATTGCAATTTTGAACCACATCCAAGCAACAGCGCAACAGCACAACCACATCCAATTCACACAAATTCACACACTGGAGATGAGTTAGATGGAGGAGAACTCACATATACATGTGCAGGTGGTCATCTAGTGGCAGGGCTTCGTGGAGAGGAGGACCGCGTGTCCAACAGCGGGGCTTCGTGGAGAGGAGGCAGCGCGGTCCAGCGCCGTGGCTTCGGAGAGGAAGCGACGGCCAGCGACGGGATATGCTATGAGGAGGCATCGCATCTAGCGCCGAGGCGGCAGCGCACGATAGGGCTAGGCGATAATGGGAGCGTGGCGACAAGGCAGCCAGGCGGGTGGTAGAGGTGATTTCATCAAAAGGCCTTGTAAAATGTGCCTATGACTTTGGAAAAATGCCACCATCAAATTGCCTTTGGTTCTCATCTGTGTACTAGTGCCACTTCCTCATTTTGTTTGTGAGATAATTTATTTTCTGAAAACCAGTTGCAAATAGTGCCAAAATGTATTTTAACTATGCAGAACACTAATCACAATGGACTTAGTTTGTTCTTTTATTTCCTTGACATGCCCTTTCCTATTTATAATAGTGTGAAGAGACAGTTCTTTTTGTAGTCATGTCACATGGAAGTTTTGTTATGTGAAGAAAAAAGAGTAAGGAGAGAGAAACTTGTCTTTTCTTAAGAGAAAACTAAGAGAAGGCGTATACCTTACAAATTAAGAATACTAGAGATACTAACATCAAATAGAAGAGAAAGCAACATTCTTTACTATTGTATTATATATTTTTATTGTCATCTATAGATAATACAGAGGAAAAAATAGACCGTCTTCCATATGAGTCATCTTTTAGAACTTTTGAAAAGCTTGTACATGAGTTTCTTGCATGGTGTCGTTAAATTTTCTCGTTTTTGCGCATTTGTAACCATTTGTGGAACTAACAATAATAAAAAACTAGTATCTAACATGTCCCAAAAAGGAAAGAAATATACGAATGCAAACGAAGCAAATTTGTTCTTCACTTTGTAATAAGGGCATGTACAATGAGATAGAAGACAACATTTTCTTATAACTTCCGCATCATCGCAGATGACAATAAAAATATATTATACAATGGGTTATCTTTTAGTGTCATCTTTACCAATTAACTCTTGCATGTATCTAAAATATTTTGTGATTAAAATTAAATTAAAAAATGAGTGAAGAAGGAATAACATCATGGAGGATGGAGAAAACAACATTCTCTTACATGAAGGGATCAACTCTTTGCTAAAGGAATACAATCTTCTATCTCTTCCTTCACTCTCTTCTAAATTAGCAAAAATCTCTACGTGACATCTCTAAGAGAATAAAAGAATGCAAGTTTCCTTTTTTGGAATGCAAGTCTGAATAAAGGAATGCCGGAATAGATAAATTGTTTGATTGAGATGTCATGGCTTGTTGAATTATATAGGAAAGAAAAATACAAGAATGTGCAAACTAGCTCTTTGGATGCTCCACAAGAATTTTGCAGGAATTTGAAGAGAAAGAAAATTCATGTAAGATATAAAAGAATTTTTTTTATGAGGTCTAAGCCCATGTTAGAATTCCTCCGAATTTCCATGAATTGAGCTATTCCATAGAATTCCTACAACCTCGTGCCATAATCCAATGGGGCTCTATAGAAAATTTTCTAAAATTAATGCCCAAAGAAATTTCTTTGAAAATCCTTCAAAGAGAATCTAAGGGTGCTAGATAACCACCCATATCATAGCCCAGTAGAGTCATGGGATATGTCCAATCAAACATTATGGATCAACCATGTAGACATTATATTACTTTGTGGTCAAAGATATTTTCCCAAGATCTCCTTGCCCATCTCCATCATGTCTGATGGTATGGACGTTTGAACTTCAGTCTCATATTTACATTGACAAGGACATGACCTCTTTGGATGTGACCATATTTGCTACTCCTTGACTTTCAATTGTAGCAACATATATGAATTCTCAGGTGAGCTCATTTCTAAGAGTCAATTTCATATTTATGAAATTTAGGCTACGCCTCGATAAGTGTGTTACATTATATTCAGGGATAAATATATGATATTTGGAGTAGCAAGGTGATCATCAAGGTACAAGGATTATGGAGCATCAAGATCAAGTTAATTCAAGAAGGCGACGGAACCATGCATGAGGTAGATGATCTGTTATCAAGCTATTACAATGCATTGATGCCACCATGAAAAGATGATGAAGTGTGGGTAAATACACACCTACAAAAAAGACAATATATTTCAGCCACTTCATAATTTCAAAATTATTATTAAATAATTTAAATAGGTTGTGCACCCTATATTGGGCCTAACCCATGTAAGAGTCCAAGGGGGGAAGGAGCCCAATTTGGGGCGCCCTTAATAATTTAAAGAGTCATCATAAGTATAGCCGAATCGTCAGAGTCACCTCCATAAATTGATAGCTACCGTCTCACCGAAAGATCAGGATGCTCATTGCCACATCACACACCAATAAAAGACTGAAATGGATACAAATTTGTTGGGTCCGAAAGTTACACATGTTGTACCTCGTGATATCAGGAGATTTTACACGTGCCACTAGTCTCAAAGTTAATTCAGCTTTTGCCATTGAGTTTTGGCTAATTATGAGAATGCCACTATTCCTTAATTTCCTTTAACATTTGCCATCATGTACCATTATCGTTCGATCAATGGCTGTGGGCTAACTTGGGCCACACAGAAGTACTAAAATACTCTTGTGTGCAGTTTATGTAAAAAATATCTTTAAATTAGAAAATAAAAATTCTCACAGTACATATGAGAATGCACCATGAATCCAAGAATTATTGTGAAAATTGATGAAACTTCTGGTCTGCCCAAAAAATATATAAATTTCTGGTCTATCTGAATATTAAATTTGTTAGTTTCATAATACAAAAGGAGCATCATTTTGCACATAATTTTGTAGGTGCACATACTTGGGAAACATTCACATGTAGTAATTTTTTTAAGAATTTTTTTGCTACTAAAGGATAAAGATGTCAGCTTAGAGGAGAGGGGTGAATAGGCGACTTCAAATTTTTAGTCAATTTTATCATTTAACTAGCATTATGCGGAATTGAAAGCTATCTAATGCAATAACTAAATAGTCACCCTAGATACTAGAAGCAGAAGCAAAAACACACAAAGTAAACTTGCAGAAACTAAATAGAGTGATAGCAAACCAAAAGTTCAGATCCTTAGGGGAATTTTATGTCTCTGTTAAGGGATTTGCTCACAAAATTCCAAACCAGCTCTCTTTCAAGTTTCTTCCTTTAGAAGGTGCACGGAACAACTCTTACCTTCCTTCTTGGTGATCCTTTCCTTGAGGGAGACACATCCCGGCCCTTCACAAACTTCTTGAGGCACATCACACAAAGATTGGTGGCTCTTAAGCACTCCTAACCATCTAGGAGACCCCAACCTCTAAGAGAAATAAGTGCGATAAAGACATGGAGATGAACTCGATACTCTTGTGCTCAATCTCTTTGTCCCTCTTGTCCCTCATCTCTCTTGATCTTCCTTGCAGAGATTGACGGTTTGGGCAAAAGAAAGGTGGGAAAAGCTCTCAAGAGTGTAGGAAATCAAATGGTAAAGAGTTATGCTTGGACGGGTGAGTGGGAGTATAAATAGCTCACTTTGAAAACTTAGCCGTTGGGGAGATTTACACATACCTGGAGTATCCGAGATCCAAACCCGAAGTATCTGGGATAAAAAAGGGGCTATCTTCAAGCCTAGAGACTGGCTCAGATAGTTTGGCAGACAGATACCGAGAGTATCCAGGATGGATTCCAGAAACTCTAGCCATACTGAGTACACACCCAGGAGAGATCACTCAAACACTCCGGACAAACAATAGTCCAGAGTATATGTCAAGAAATACAAAAAAGAAACAAACAATTAGTGCTTACAAATATTTGCAACCCATGAGCAAGTGGTTACTCCGCTATTCATGTCACCAAGTATGGTGTTGATGGGGTAATCATGTTGAACTCATTGGTGCACTCGGAAGTGTAGGGGAACTTGTTGAGTTTGTCCTTCCTCAATTTCTTGTTGTTTCATGCTTGCATTTGAATCTTTGCACTTGAATCTTGTGCAGAGTTGGAGGGCTCAACTTGCATTGATGGTGTAGGTGTAGGTTTGCTCTCCAAGTTATCCATTGGCTTGATCTCCCCTAAGGACATCTTCTTGATTGCTTGAAAGGGATCATCATCACCTACATTATATGGATAAACTTGCTCCATTTGGAAGCCATTAGGCTCATCAAATTACACAAAACATGATTGTTCAATAATGTCGGTAGAGTTCTTGAATATTTGGTAAGTGTACGAATTTGATCCATACCCAAGCAAGAAATATTCATCACATTTAGGAGAAAATTTAGATAACATATTCTTCTTATTCAAGATGAAATAAATACTACTGAAGACCTAGAAGTAAAAGATGTTAGGCTTGTTCTTGGTGACTAACTCATAGGGAGTTTTCTTTAACAGGTGTGAAGATACAACGGTTGGTTGCATGGCAAGTGGTGTTGACGGCTTTCACCCAAAAGTGATCGGAGGTCTTGTACTCATCTAACATCGTCCTTGCCATCTCAATGAGTATCTGGTTCTTCCTCTCTACCACACCATTTTGTTGATAGGTGTATGGTGATGAAAATTCATCCCCTCTTCATCTGAGTATTCTACAATTTACGTGTTTTTGAACTCAGTTCCGTTGTCACTTTGGATGTTCTTGATCTTGAGCTTGAAATCATTTTTTGCACGCTTGGCAAACTTCTTAAAATTCTGCATCTAACCCTTGTCATTCAAGAAGAACACCCAAGTGAAACGTGAATAATTATCAACAATGACCAACCTATAATTGTTACCTCCAATACTTATATAGGCGACGGGACCAAAAAAATTCATGTGGAGTAGCTCTAATGATCTCGTCTTCATCGTGATGTTCTTGGTAGGGCGCGGTGCTTCAACTTGCTTTCCGGCTTGGCAAGCACTACAAATTCTATTTTTTATTTTTGTCAAAAGTAACACCCATTGGTTCAAGGACATGCTCATCATTTAGAAGCTTGCTCAAATTTCTCAGTCCAACATGGACGAGCCTAAGATGCTAAAGTCACCCCATGTTAGACTTAGCCATTAAGCAAGTCTCAAGATGAGTTTTATCCGATGAGAAATCCACAAGATAAAACTTGGCTTTCAAATGACTCTTAAAGACTAAGGAGAAATCGTCCCTTCTAAAAACCGGCACATCAACATTGGTAAATAGACAATCATAACCTAATGCACATAGCTGAGAGACAGAGAGCAAATTGTAACAAAGCCTTAACAAGTAACATTTGGGATGGACAGATCGTTGGAGCTAGCAACCCTACCCAATCCCACTACCTTGCCTTTGGCATTGTAACCAAATAATATATTTTCATGTGATGACTCTTCACTTGTGAATTGTGAGAACATACTCTTTTCTCCAGTCATATGATTGGTGCATCCACTATTGATCACCTAACTTTTGCCTCCGAAGAATTAGTCTTACAAAACAAGGTTAAACTTGAGATTTTAGGTAATCATCTTTTCATGGGTCCTTGTAAGTTAGTCACAAGAGATTTAGGCACCTAAATTGTGCTCTTCTTCAAGTCATTATTTCTAGGGCAACATATTTGGCATGGACACTTCCATCATTGCACTTCCTAAGCACATAGGATGCATCAAAGTGAGCTCCACCAATTGCCTTACCTGATTGGAGCTTTCATGTCTCATGCCCATCAAACGTTGATGTCTCCATGTATTACCATTTTCATGGAACTTGGGGGTCAATCCAAGTCTCTCATGGTGGAAGTTCTCAACTTGGTGACCCAATAGCTCTTTTAAGGGCCTTACTACCCTAATAACACTTAAGTAGCCCAATGTGAAGTTGAGCTTTTTCATCCACTATTGAGGTACTAGGCAACTCACTAATGAGAGAGGAAGTTGATTTGAGCTCCTCATGAGATTTGGAGAGATTCTTGTATAGTACCTTAAGATTAAATAACCCATTCTCTAGTCGCTCGTAATCTCCCATAAGAGTCCCATGAGCTTTCTCAAGTTTAGCATTAGTAGCTTTGTAGCTCTTGATCAATTTGACCAAGGCCTTATTTTTCTCTCTCTTCTTAGTAAGGGCATTCTCTAGATCAACATTTTTCTCTTTTTCTAAGATTAGCAAGTCTTCTTGTTTCTGTAGAGTAGCCTCTTGTTTTGAATAGTGGTAATGAGATCAATGATCCTAGTCATGTTATATCACCTATGAGATCATCATTTAGCAAATCATCTTCACTATCATCTAGATCACTACCAAAGTCTTCAAAGGAGTGTGTCACGGACCCAAAATTTCATATGGTTAGGGAAACGCGAAGTCGCCAAGGACCGAAGGACTCGTCAGCCCGGTGGCACGGTACCTGCGCCGTACGCACCAAGGTAGAACGATCCGACACCCGCCACGGGCGAGCCGGCCGGAGGCGACCAATCTTTCCAAAACCACATACGATTCCATGATCCGGTGAAGAGTCAGAGTCGTTCCCGAGTCCCACCACGACAAGCAAAGTCGGAGGAGCCCGGCAATTCTACCCACACCCTAACCTAGCTCGGAAGCTAGTGGGTCGCTCGAAAGCCCGGTAGAACGCCCACACCCTGCCTGGCCGGCACAGCATCTCAGCCAGCGGGTCACTCAACCAACACCTGCTCGACTTAGTAGAAAACGGTACGGCCTCGATCCTTCACGGCATACCCAAAACGCTTCATATCATACACGCATTGCGTAAGGGCAGCCTGGAATTAACAACTCGGATATCATCACAGAGCTCTGCATTACGATATTACTAATAACAGTCCACGATGGGACACATATTACATCAGTCGGTTATCACCGGAAACATATCCGAGTACGGAGAAACTTAACAACAGCGGAAGTTTAAAAGAGTGAAACCCACAGCGGCACCGTGACCGCTGACCAAAAGCCACATCTATCCCACAGATCAAACACTACCGAGGAAACCAAGTTTAAGCATCGTCAAAGTAATCTTCGACCACCGGCTCACCTGCAAGCTCCAGGGATAACCTGGGTGAGTACGGATGTACTCGCAAGACTTATCCGTGCTTGATTAAATGTCCTACTCATACTAGTACAACAACAATTAAACATGAATGCTTCTCAGAGTAACAATATACAAATTAATAATATAGCATTAATAAGGTGAAGTAAAGACAGATTAAATAACAGATTAACTCAGGACACAACATATCACAGCTAATTTACCACGAGATCAAGTTATCGAATCCAAATCCATTTGGGGCAACCCATGAGTTCGATCCAAATCAATCCATCAAACATCATCCGATTCGATTAGGGCAGCCCCTAACTCCAATCCAAATTAATCCAATCCTCAAAGGTTCATTTTAATCTCTCGAACCACTACCGACAACTCAACCCCTGCAGGCATAGTGAGTGCATAACAGTTTGGAGGTAGCGAGCCTCCAAAGTGCATGCCCACCCCCAACTATCCTCAGTGTTGGTTCTCGCTAGCGTCCACGTGTGATAAGGGATGGTGACACGCTGAAGATAGGGTTGGTGTGACGACTAAATCTCTATTTACTCCCGCGTCGCCATCAAACTACGATGAACACCAACCGTACCCATTGTGCACGCCCTCGGCTCTCACAACTCACTTAACCATTTAGTTGAAGAGCCAACAGATGTTCTCGACGTAAGACACATCCTACACATGCTAGTGTACGCAACTTGCGACAATTCACAGACAAACATTCATACACATAGCACATATAACCAGGGCATACACAAGAGTACGGAAGGTAAAGATGCAACAAGCTCTGCTTGCCTGATTCGGGTTGTTCCTGGTCTTGCGAGGTCTCGTAAGCCGGGTGGTCGCCTTCGTCTTCGGGCTCTGTTGTAATTAACGCGATCACCGGAAAGGAAACGATAAAAGGTAATGAGACCAGCATGTATGCATGTATGGATGATGCAATTTGCTTGACTAGAAGTGCAATGGCGTCGAAGAGTTGCAATGATCTACATGGGTTCATATTAGATCATCGGAGACATGTGATTTGTGCATGCATGTTGACTTAAAGTGCTCCGATGAGGTTAGGGTTGCGTCATTAGTGATGAACATTGCAAGGTGTGTAATAAGTCAATATTAGGTTGAGTTATGCCGAAGGAGCTTGGGAAACTTGGAATCGTGCGAATCGGAGCTTAACTCGCAAAGCTAGGGTTTTACCGAGTTGCGACAGGGCAAAGTAACAATCCTAAGTATAGTACTGTGCATGTGACTAAAATTACTTTTTGTTTCAGCCAAGTCGTAGGAATCTTCATAAGCTTTTCAACGATATCAAGTTTGCTAAAATCCGAGCTATGGATCACAATTTATCGCGTTTTGAAACTAGCCGGAACAAAGGATTAAACCCTAGATAACTTACTGTGCATGTAATCAAAATGAACTTTTGATGCATCCAAGTTGTAGAGAATTTCACCAGCTTTCCAACCATATAAAATTTGTCCAATTTGGATCTACGGTTTAGAAGATATGAGCATTTGAAAATTTGAACTAACTCAGCCCTAATTCATACAAAACCCTAAATGCTATGGGCACCCCACACCTCACCTCTCTCTCTCTGCGCTACAGAACACCCTGGCTAGATCTACCCGAGAACCCACCCCGAAAACCCCTCTCATAACGCACCCGGCTGACCGGTGGACCCCCACGGTCAGTGGCTCGGGCTCGGGAAGCAGCCCGGGGCGACACGTGCCCTCTCCCTCTCGTCTCTCTCGGATCCGGCCGGAAGGGCAACCCGGAGAGGCGGCGGTCTCACCGGCGACTCGCCGGAGGAGGCGCTAGGGCACGGGGCGGCTCGGGAGTGCAGCAAGGTGATCAGGAGCTCACCCCGGTGAGGATGCGCCCGCGTGGGGGAGTTGGGGAAGTCCGAGGGAGGCCGGCGGCGAGCAGTGGTGGCGGTGGTCACCGGTTGCCGACGGGGAGGAGCTCTGGTGGTTGGATCTGCGGAGAAAGAGGAAGGGGGGTGTTAGGGGAGAGGTGCGCGTGCTCGGGAGCTAAAGGGTGGAAGGAGAGGAGGACTGGAGCGCCGGCAATGGCTCACCGGAGTGTGGCCGGGGATGAGAGCGACGGTGGCGCGTTGGGAGAGGATCTCGGCGCGGGTCTGCAATAGAAAGGGGGAGGGGAAGGTGAGCGCGGAGATGAAACGCGGGAGCAAGAGAATGGGAGGTCGGGCTCACCGCAGCGGAGGAAGGAGCTCGTCGGAGCGGGGACCGGCGCCGGAGAAGGTGGCGGTGGCTTCGGGAGACGCTCGGGAGGAGAGAGTGATGGGGCTAGGGTTGGTCGGGAGCGGGGAGAACGATGGGGGCGGTCGGAAGGCCCCTTAAATAGGGCGGCGGCCTTCGGGCAGCCGGTGGAGCGCCACCCAGCTCACCCAACCGGCGACGACGACGTGGGGAAGACGCCCTGGCAGGTGGGCCCCGGGCGTCGGGCGGAGAGAGGAGGGAGGCTGACGGCTGGGCCCCGCGTGACAGGGGTGGGGGAGGAAACGGGCCGCGGCGCTGATGGCTTAGCGGGCCGGTCTGGGCCGCTCGCATGGGCTGGGGGTCCGGTTAGTTTAGGGTTTTATTTTTCCTTTTTCTTTTTATGTATTTCCAGCAGTCTCCCCTTTATCATTTTATGTACCAAATCAGCTCCAATTCACCTGAAATTTTTACAGGAGCTTCATAATATTATTCTTGAGCTACTGTGGGAGTTTGAACCAATTTGGGGCTGATTTGACCTAGGTTCCTATTCAATTTCAATTTAGGGTTTGAATTGGGATTTGTTTTTGTGATATTTCATGTGTCAAAATAGCTCCAAAAATTCTGAAATTTTGGCAGGGACTTCAAGGTGATTGATGGGACCTACTGTAAGGGTTTGAACTACTTTGGGGCTGGTTTGAACTATGCTCACATGCACTTGTGATTCAGGGTTTGAATTCGGGTTTGAGATAGAATTGAGCCCTAGTGATTCCCAAAGGTTTTGAAATTTGGTCAGGGGTTAAGGTTACTCCATTTTGAAACTATTCATGGAGTTTGCGAAGTTGCACCACTGGGAAACTACTCTGTCGTCAAAACCCTAATTTGGCACCGTTAGGGTTTTAGGGTTAGGGACGAAGATTCTTCGAAGGGTTCGATGACTTCTACCACCCTTATCGATGATATTGTTATTTGAGTTACTTCAAATAAATTGATTGGTGTTTGCAAAGTTTTTCCATTCGAATTCTTCGAATAAGTTGATTGGTGTTTGTATAAATATCCACCGAGGATGAAATATTAACATATTCTATAAAGTTAAATCGATATACAACTAGGTTTAAACAAGGTGTGGTGATGATGATGCCATGTATGCATGAATGCCGATCAAAAACCTATTTATCGACTTTGGGTGTTACAGAGTGGTCTTGATCGGTGATGATACCCTAGAGCCTTTTGCGATGAGGCAAGTAGACAACTCATCATCACTTGAGTGATCGAAGAGAGTTTTGGTTTGAGGTGAAGATACCAATGCAAGACCGGTGACTCCTTCATCATTGTTGGAGACGGAGTTGGTGCCGTCGGAGTCCCACTCTTCTCCAATGTGAGCTTGAGTCTTGTAGTCTTTCTTGTGGAACTTGCCCTTCTTGTGGTGCGTCTTCTACTCGCATTCTTTCTTGTTTGTCTTCTTGTTCGAACACTAGGCCATGAAACGGTCAGATTCGCCACATCCATAGCAAGCCCTCTTAGAGAATCTTGTTCTTGACTTGCCGAGGAACTTGCTCTTGCCACCATGCTGGTTGAAGCCTCTATTCTTGAGAAGCTTCCCGAACCTTCCCACCATCAAAGTCATTTGATCTAAATCTTGTTGAACTTGATTAGCTTGATCATTTTCTTCTTCACTTGAACCTTTCTTAACAACCCGTTTGGCCTTCAATGCTTTGTTTGGCTTCCTTAAGCTTGAGCTTGGCTTGTTGAGGACACAAATTTCTTGCGCTTCTTCGTCCATCAAGTCATGCAAAGAATCTTTCTGAGGACATCATGAGGAGTGAGATAATTGAAGTTGTCCTTCCCGTGGATTACGATGACCAAAGTGTGGCTCTTGGGAGTAATGGCGCGAAGTATCTTTTTGACCACATAGTTATCGGTCATCTCCTTGCTCCCAAGCCCCTTGATCTCGTTGATAAGATTGTTGAGACGAGTGTACATGTCACTTGGAGACTCATTGTCTCGCATAACAAAGTGGTCGAGCTTGACCTTCAATAACTCGAGTCTTGATTCTTGGCCGAATGAGGTGCCTTTATGGATCTCCCCTAGAGTGTTCCAAATCTCCTTGACACTCTCAAATTGGCACACCAGGTTGAACTCTTCTCCACTCGATGTGAGGAATAGCACGGTGACGGCTTGAGCATTGGCGTGGATGAGTCGATCTATGTCGGGTGTTGGATTCTCCTCGTCCACCATGATAAGCCGATTTGCACTATACGTCAAATGGAAGGGTTAATAGAAATCAAATATATTTTCATTTTATGCTTCCAAGATGCATCATGTGATCCATCAAAGTATGGTGCTCTACCCGATAAACCACACACATAAGTGTGACTGTGCTTGTAGCTAGCGATAGGTGGTATGACACTGAATATAATGCTCAATGGGCGTGCTCCTCCACTAGCCCTACTAACCTCCTCAGCCTCATCACCAAGCATCTTGTTCTCTAGGCGATGAAGCCCCAAAAGAGAGACCTTACTCTGATACTACTTAAAGGATCAAGATGTCGATCTAGAGGGGAGGGGTGAATAGTCAATTTCAAATTTTTAGTCAATTTTATCATTTATTAGCAGTTAGCCAGAATTTAAGGTTATCTAATGCAAGAACTAAATGAGCACCCAGATACTAGAAGCACAAGCAAAAGCACACAAGTAAACTTGCAGCAAATACATATTTGAATGGAAACCAAAAGGGACACGGAGAATTTTTGGCAAAGTTCAGATCCCAGTCACAAAGTCCAAGTCAGCTCTCTTTCAAGTCTCTTACTCGAGAAGGTGTATGGAGCAACTCTTCTCTTCCTTCTTGGTGATCCTTTCCTCACGAGAGGTGGATCTCGGGCCTTCACATACTTCTTGAGGCACACCACATGAAGCTTGGTAGCTTTCAAGAACTCCTAGCCGTCTAGGAGACCCTAATCTCTAAGAGAAATAAGCATGACGAAGACTTGGAGATGAACTCGATGCTCTTATGCTCAATCTCTCTCTATCCCTCATTCTCTATTGATCTTCCTCACAAAGATTGAAATTTGTACAAGAGGAAGGCGGGAGAAGCTCAGGAGTGTAGGAAATCAAATGGCAAAGAGTTATGCTTGAATGGATTAATGGGTGTATAAATAGCTCACTATGAAAAACTAGCCGTTGTAGCACATTTACACATACTTGGAGTATCCGGGATTCAAAAACAACGGCTATTTTCAAGCTCGGAGACTGGCTTAGTTAGTCTAGCAGACAGATACTCGGAGTATCCAGGATGGATTCTGGAGACTCGAGCCACACTAAGAGTGCAATCCGGAGAGATCACTCAAAAACTCTAGATAGACAATTGTCTGGAGTATCAGTCAAGAATTATAGGCTAGACAGAGATTTTTCAAGAGTATCCGGGATCAACCTCTGAGACTCTAGGGTTCAAACGACGAGCAAAGCCAAGAGCAGCAAACAGATACTCCAGACAAGTCTTCGTTCAGAGTATTCGGCCAAAATGATAAACACTCCGGGAGCCAGACATAAAATTTTCCGCGGTATCTGGGAATAAGTCTGGACACTCTGGGCAACGCAAGCAATAGAAGAAACTCACATCTCGGTGTCTCCGGGTTAACACTAGGCAAAAACCCTACTCAAAGCTCTGGAGACTCTGGACCAAGGTCCATGTATTCTAGGACACAGATAGAACATATGTTAGGATTTTGTGGAGAGAAAGATTGAGGCAAAAATGTAATTGAACATTTTGAGCACTTAGCCTATTCTCCAACCATTCATTGCACCCCTCTTAATACTACGGTGTTTTATGTACTTAATGTGATTTTTAAATCACTAAAACTAGAAAATATTCTAATATTCATGATATCTCGCCGTTTTCCTCATTCAGCTTTTGGGAGGTTGTCGGTACCGATTGGACTTTATATATATGACTAAAATATGTCTATACACTTGATATTTTTATTAGTCCCTTAATCGTTTGTCATTAATCACCAAAACTCACTTAATCAGCTACATGCAACAAAGGGCACATGAGGGAATTTCTGTATTTTGCGTGGCCCAATGTGGCGAAACGGCCTTGACTAGATGGTTACTGTGCCATATGGCAAATGAGTAGAAAAAATTAATGAAAAGATGGCATTCTTATAATTCCAAAAAGCAATGGCAGAATCTAAATAAGCTTTAAGACTAGTGGCACATGTGTAAAATTTCTTATTATATATGCACATTGAAAAATACAAGATAAATTATTTTCTGCACAACCAAAAATACTAAACTTGCTAAAGGAACAAAAATTGAAGGACGTGTTGATCCCTCCGATTTATGCTCCCGGTAAGAGCCTTTACATCCTAGGGATCAAGGAGGTTGAAGGTAGCACCAGTGCAAAGGATGTTAGAGATGTTCATTGCCGCCCATCTCGAAGAAGATGACCATCTAGGCCGTGTTGATGTGACGACATTGAGATCGCGATATGCCCGCAGAGTCCAAGAGCCAGAGACTAGTACTCCAATGGAGATGTTAGAATGAACTTGGTAGGAGGCACAACTCTAACCATGGCACCACCATCGTCGTGACTAACATGTTGGACTTCCTAAGGTCTTCTACTAGTACCATGGAATACTAGTAGCACACATGCACCAACGAAGAAAATGGCCCGTGCATGCACGGCCAAAATTCCAAAAGACAGCACAAATAGGCGTCGATGAGATTGATTCTGGAGTAGCATCATCGCCGATGACCACAATAACCCTTGCACAACTAGATCCACGAGAAAATTCATGGTACGTAGTGGGTAAGTAATAACAAAGAGGAGTTTATCAACAAGAAACAAAGGAAAGGGGAGATACAATAGCGGCTTGGGACGAGGACCAAAGAACTACAGAGGACGGTGGAAAGGAAAACCACAGATCTGGCAAGACCGAGGCCTAAGTGACCTCCAACAACCTCGTGAGGTTGGTCGACAGTGTAGACTAGGCCCAAGACCAAAGAAGGTGGAGAACCTCGTTGGAGATATGAGGATGGCAAGAGACATCAGCAGCAAGAAAAACCCACCGGAGATGGCCCGGTATCGGCGAGGAGCTTGGGAAACGCCATAGCAGTAGCTCCACCTAGGAACTAACAATGTAATCTACAAATGAGGCAGTGGAACTAAGCCCCTCTCCCCCTCTAGTTTATCCTACAAGGTTGATAGAGGAGATGGGAAGAGGAGGCGATAAGGTCGATGGAGAGAGTAGGACAGGCTTTGAAAGGAAAGAGAGAGAGAAAACTCAGAAAAAGGCTGCAGATTGCTTCAAATTCATCTGGTATCCTGTCACACTGGTGGTGGTGCTTGTCAATCCAGCTGAAACTTTTCAGCGGATAGTTCCTTTGTCTATCACAACAATCTATGCTTATAAAAAAGAATGTGATATGGAAATATTGAGAAAAATATATTTTAAACTAAATAGTTATGATAAACTAATAGGTCACATTATATTTCCAAATAATAACCACGTTGCACTATATTTAGAACCAACATTTGTGATTTGAACTAGATTTAATATTTTCCTTCTCATGACAACATGGGCGGACACCACGTGGAAGGCAAACTTCGATATGAATTTTTTCATAATTAACCCATCACTTTCTCTCTTTCTCAATGATCTCGCTGGTGACCATATCAGCAACGGATTACTAGGACTTGTCGTCCCACTTCCACCCCCTATTCCTCTTTTGATCATTCGCTACGTCTCTTTGGTGGGATAGCACAGCATGCAAGGGAGCGGCTGGAGCTGAGGCTAGAATTAGGCTCATGGGAGCAATGTGAACTCAACGACACAAAAGACAACCCTGCAGAGGAGTTGTGGGCGGGTAGGATAGACAGCAACTGTGGCTCTCTGCACGATAGGGATCAAGAAAGGTGAGAGAGAGGAAGATGGGAGGAGGAAACAAAAATGGCCCAAATATTAAGTGAGATGATGTCCTAGTCGGTCTCCGTGTCAACCCATCAAAAGATAAAATGTTAAATATATTTTACATCGAGATTATTGCTACTAAACCTGAAGATGCGTGATGAAAACGTATGATTTGATCTATAGATTTATCATAGCAACCTATAGAATTAGGGATGGACATTTGATCCTGGTATTGAATTAGATGCTGTGAAAATATTTCTATTATGTGATGAAAATATTTTATTAAAATATATGTAATAATTTTTTAACTAATTGTAACATAATATTTTTATGTAATAAATTTTTATAACAAAAATATTTTTTCGTGCAATCAATTTCTTTTGGGAGAGATGGATACTCGAGAGGGAGCACGTACGGAGACGGGTACAAGGAGGCCGCGTCGCCCCACCGCCTTCTATCACTTCTCTGAGTCTGACTGACGGCGAAGGCCAACCCCAAAACTGCGACGACGCGACACAATAACGATTCCTACTTCAATTCCCCCCTTCGCTCCTGACCAGGTACGGTACGGACCCCTCCCCTCTCCCCAATCCCCACTATCCTCCGCGAATCGACCGCAGCGCCCACCCAATTCGGCGCCCGCTACTCGGGAACCGCGGTTCCTCGCGCTCTTCGGCCTCGATTTGGTTGGGCCCTGCCCTTCCTTTTTGTTCTTGTATAGCTAATTCTTGATTCGGTTGCCCTGGGTTCTCGATCCGGAGCCGTGAGTTCTTCCTTGGGTTTGGCGTGATCGCTTCGGCGGTGACGCGTGAGGCCGTGGATGGGTGGATACTTGATTTTTTTTCCTAAGGTTTGTCGTTAGATTGGGGCTAGGGTTTGAGATGGTGTTGTGCGAGGTAGTGATTCGAGCGAGACTTTTCGTCAGATTTGGGCTAGGGTTTGGTAGCAGCAACTTGGCTGCTGCGTGCTGGTTATGCTAGATTTTAATTCTATGCAACGGTATATGCATGGTGCACGGTGTGCTTTTGCCTCTGCGGTTTGGTGTTAACATGTGGTTCTCTTCCTGTGCAGCCATTTCAACCAATGCGTGCTTGATGGATGATGACTGTTCCGATGGATAAAGCTACTGCTTCCCTGTCGCCGAGGGAGCTCGTCCAGCGCCTCTTCAAGAAGGTCTAGTGTGTTCCATTGTTCTCTGTGTGTGTGTTTTTCTTAATAAAACTAAAAATGCATTGTGCGTATTCTGTCTCGCCAAGTGGGATTATGCCTGTTGATGGCTTTGCAAGTTGATTAATTGACTGTGTGACATGCGTGTTTGAGTGTTAACCAAGGTTCAACAAATTGGTAGGCGCTAGTGCCAAGGCCGCCTAGGAATTGCACTGTGGCAGGGGAGGGGCTGGACGGCAAGGTCATAATGGCAGTTGAGCTCGAGGTCACAGTCGGGGAAGGGCTGGAGTCGAGGTCGCTGTGGCGGTGGGGCACAAGGTCGCTGTGGTGGTGGAGCACGAGGTCACTGTGGTGGTACTATCAGTTACGCCTTCGTTTCTTTCATGGGCCATAGGGGGCTGGTGGTCCTTTTTCCATACTAGAAGGCAGATAGGGTTCCTTCCATGAGCAGGGATAGCGACCACGACAGGCAGGCAACGACTGGGCTAGAATAGGTCTGCCTTCTTCAACCACTGCACTCAGCCGCCTTCTTCAACCTCTGCTCGCTGCCACATCTCTCACTCATGCTCCCTCTCCCTCTTCCCCTTTCCGCCTAGGCCACCTTCTAGGCCCAAATCACTGTGGCTGGATCCCACCCAGTGCCTAGGCAACTGCCTAGGCCGATTTATTGAACACTGGTAACCAGATTGTTGTACTAGGAATTTATTAATGCTAGAGCTTTCCTGTGGTGTAGTGGTATTGGATGAAGTCGCAGAGCAGTTTTTATGACCGCCATTGTGATAGTTAATGAAACCGAATTCTCTTATAAGGAGATACCATTTTAAAATGTCCTTGTCTCCCACAAAATTACAAGTCTGTGGATGGTATTTTGTTACACTTGAATGCATGCTATTGTTAATATAGTATATAGGTATGTGTTTTTTATAAGGTGAGAACTGAGGCATTATGGTTTTGAAATATTGATGTCCTTGATCAATAATGAATGCATAAGTTTATTTACCAGAACCTCCATTTAAGCTTCACATGGTGTTCCTTCTATTTCTATAATTTGATCAAATCATGATAAAATCTCTTTGGTTCTATAAGGGATGTTTATTGATAATGATAATGATATTGGTTGTGTAGAATGCTGAACATGAAAGAAGTCTTCGAAGGGCAGCGCAGTCAAAAGTCCCATCAGATCCTAACATATGGCTTCAGATGCGTGAAAACTATGAGAAGATAATCCTTTCAGATTATGAATTTTCTGAAAAACATGAGATAGAGTATCTCCTGTGGCAGTTACACTACAAAAGAATTGAGGAGTTCCGGGCTCACATTACCTCCGCTGCAGCTTCGGGTTCAGCTGCAGTGCAGGGTGGAAAGAACAATGCCAACCCAGATCGGATCAAGAGGATCAAATCTACTTTTAGAAGTTTTCTCTCAGAAGCCACTGGTTTCTATCATGACTTGATGCTGAAAATCCGGTCAAATCATGGTCTTCCTTTGGGCTACTTTCCTGAGGGCCTTGATAATTCATTTGTTCCTGACAAAGACGAGAAGAAGATGATTGACATAAAGAAAGGCTTGATGTCATGCTATCGCTGTCTCATTTATTTAGGGGACCTTGCCCGTTACAAGGGTCTTTATGGAGATGCTGATTCTGCGAACCGTGAATATGCTGCAGCGTCGAGCTACTACAAGGAGGCAGCTTCGCTGTGCCCTTCTAATGGAAACCCACATCATCAGGTATGTGGGCATGGACATATTTTCTACAGCATCATCTTTGCACATTGTTACATATGCTCAGATTGTTATTGTAGTAATGAAGAAACTCTTGTCATCTTGTACAGCTTGCAATACTAGCATCATACTCTGGTGATGAGGTAACAGCTATCTATAGGTACTTCCGTAGCTTAGCGATGGATAACCCTTTTTCTACAGCGAGGGAAAACTTGATTATTGCATTTGAGAAGGTATGGTGCCATCTTCATGATATGGCTGCAATACTGCTGTTTCTGTTATATGCTTGCTTTTTGTGTAGTGGTTTGGTGTTGAATGTACGTATCCCCTTTGTCATCTGTGTGAATGATATTGCAAGATCTTATTCCATTGTCAAGCTATATGTACCAGAAAAGCTACGTAGCTGTGTTTTCCGTCAAAAGAAGTTAATGCTGTGTGGGTGGGATGCCTAGTCCTATCTTTTTGTTTGTCGGTTTTTCTGTTCAGTCCATAAGGTATGTTTTGTTGCTTACCTACTTGGCTTATATAAACAACTTTCTCCTGCATGTTTTGACTGCAGCTTTCTTTCATTTGATTGCATGGGTGGTAATGATGCTTTCTAACATCTACTGCACATGATATGAGAAGGAACAGTATACTACTAAACTGTAAATAGAAACAGCATTGCACATGATATGAGAAGGAACGATATACTACTATACTGTAAATATAATTTTTGGTGTTCTGATCTATGCTTTTCAAAAAGTTTCATGTTCTTATGGCTTTGTATGCAGAATCGTCAAAGCTATGCTCAGCTACCTAGTAACAATAAGCTTGCCACTGGTAGGACACTACCCTCCAGATCAGTTGGAAGGGGCAGAGGAAGGGGCGAGACCAGAATTCAGCCAAAAGGTGCTAGTACAGAAGTAACTTCAAAGGAGCGAGAATACAACATTCCAGAAATACTTAAATCTTTCTGTGTTCGATTTGTTCGCCTGAATGGCATCCTTTTCACAAGGACAAGGTACTTCACAACATGTTAATCATCCACTCGTGTTATCTGTTCTCTCGCTCTCTCTATCTCTAATGCTTATATTTTTGTCTACTCACAGCTTGGAAACGTTTGGGGATCTGTCTGCTATAGTTTGTCAGTGATTTGAAAATTCTCCTTCATCTGGTCCTGATGAGGAGCTTAATTTTGGCTTGGATGCTGCTGAAAATGCACTATCTTTTGTTAAGCTTATTGCCATCCTTATATTCACGGTGCACAATGTGAACAAAGACTCAGACAACCCATCATATGCTGAAACTGTGCAAAGGAGCGTGCTACTTCAAAATGCATATTCCATTACCTTTGAGTTTGTTGGATACCTTCTGAAAAGATGCTTAGAGCTTCATGATGTTGCCTCGAGTATTTACCTGCCAGCCATTTTGGTCTTCATTGAATGGCTAGCATGCCATCCAGATTATGTTTCTAGTTCTGAGACGGAGGAAAAGCAGGCTGATGCAAGATCTTTCTTTTGGAACCAATGTGTATCATTTATGAATAAGCTCATTTTGACAGGTCTTGCACACATTGATGGTGATGATGATGAAACATGCTTTTCTGACATGTGCACGTATGAAGAAGGTGAGACTGGTAACAGGATTGCACTGTGGGAAGATGTTGAGTTGAGAGGATTTTCGCCATTGGTGCCTGCACATGTTATCTTGGACTTCTCAAACAAGCATGCATTTGGAACTGATGGAAGCACCAAGGAGAAACAAGCACGTGTACAAAGGATTCTTGCTGCAGGGAAGGCATTGCTGAGTTTTGTTCAAATTGATCATTGAGAATATATTTTGATCCAACTACGAAAAAGTTCTTTATGGCTACAGAACCTCCTGTTTTTAAAGCTTCTGTTCCTCATTCTGGATCCTCCAATGCACATGAGACAAGTCCTACTGAACAGGAACATGAAGTCACAGTTGCAGAAAAACTGGGTGTACTTCAGTCAAAGGCACAATTGTATTCCGAAGGAGATGATGATGAGGAAATTGTTTTTAAGCCTCCAGTTTCTGAAAAATTTCTCAGAGTTCCTTCCGAACAAACCACTAATGAATTCATACAGGCAGTACAGATACCTGATGCTAATTGGTCAAATAATGGTGCATGGGTATCTTTTCAGAGCACTTCATCTGTTTCAACTGCCAGTAGTTACGTTCAGTCTCTCCCAATGCCTTCTATTGGTTGGGCAGCAAATGGTGGGCAACAACTGCTACCTAGCGTCGCTGTCGCTCCAAGGTCTATTCAACCTTTCAGAATGTCTGATTCCACCTGGGTAAGCACTGGTGC
Organism: Stipa capillata; assembly: GCA_019208055.1. Taxonomy (NCBI): domain Eukaryota; kingdom Viridiplantae; phylum Streptophyta; class Magnoliopsida; order Poales; family Poaceae; genus Stipa; species Stipa capillata. The sequence continues at coordinate 48,183 of JAGXJF010000246.1, forward strand.
ACCACTTGTTGGCCTTCAGAATACAGTCCAGATGCCAAGCTTTTCCAACATGATTCCAGATCAGTGTATACCTGTGCCATCAGTTCCTTGTTTCAGCAGTGCAGATAATCCACATATTCACCCTGAGCAAAATTCATTCTTATTGAGTGCATTAAAGAATGTTAACATAGGTGCAAATGGGTTTCTGGATCATAGAGTGAATGGTGGACTGAGTGGATTACAATCTGTGGGTAATATGCCACAGGTATCCGCTAGAGTTCCTTGGGACAGTACAAATCCAAGTCTTACTCAGTTTAAATCTACTGAAGTTACTATTCCGTCAGCCTTTGATTCAGTAGTGCCGTCAGTAGTATCTAAGGATGGCACTTCAACGAAGTTCATGGAAGCACTGACAACTGTATCAAAAAAAGGTCCTGTTAGTCGTCCGGGAAGACATGTTGGCCCTCCTCCAGGATTTAACAATGTTCCCTCCAAGCGACAAGATGATTCCATTTCAGTTTCGAATGGCCATCATGTACAGGCTGATGGCATGTGGTTGAATGGCTACCGGCCATCACTAGATCATGTTAAAAATCAGCATCATGCACATTCAAATGTTACAACTAGCAGCAATGCTTTCGCCACTCCTTTTCCTTTTCCTGGGAAACAAGCTTTTAGCATGTATGCTGGACAGACCAATGAAAAGCAGTGGCAGGATTTCCACCTTTTTGAACCCACGAAACAACTTCCAGAGCAGAGCTTTCAGCAAGTGAATCAGCAAAATGGTCCATTGGCGGAACCGCAACAAGCACAGTCTATATGGTCTGGCCATTACCCAGTGTGACTCTAGCTTGTACCATGATGATAATTACTGGTAATTTTCTTTTCTTGCTGGGACTGGAATCTGACATGCATTCTTTGATACAGCACTCTGAAAGTAGTCTTTGATCTGTGTTTTTGTTCATGCTTACTTTCTGGAGAAGTCTCATTAATGTCAATGTAAGACCTATAGTGCCTAAATATATTTTGTTCTGTTGTGTTTACAGGAGTTGCAGAGAACCTGTTGGAGTATGTGGCAGAGATTGACACTTGAATTCGGCCCTGATAAGTGCAGCCCTTTCATGTTATGTTTCTTTTGAAGGATGGTTGTGTTGGAAGCATATCAAGTGTTGCCCTAAGATGTGGTAAGTTTTGAATTTTGATGCTCAATGTGTATGGCAGCCTTTATATAACCTTTGATCATAACATATTTCTTGGGAGGTGGGCTTTTGACAGTTCTTTGCTCCCACGTCATTTGCTTTGCTCAGTCTTTGTTTCAGCCTTTTCATACTGTTAACATGATTATTAAAGGATTACGTAGATAGATCGCTCCTTTTTCATAAACATAACTATAAGGATTACGTATTCCTGCAACCTCTTTCTGCTTTATGCTACATCATTGTTAACACGAAATTTCATGTTATACAAACACATGATTTTCTATTTACAAGTGCAAGCCAAAGCTGTCTACAAGTGTACTTCTATCACTGGCGAAAACTATATGTTGGATTGTTGGTTTTAGTTTCCGAATTGACTTTGAAAAACTGTATTTTTATATATTAAAATTTGTCCAATTTTCCCGTGGACGTATTATTGCTACTAGAACATACGACAGGACTTTGCTGCCTGCAGGCTATTATCCAGTTAAATCGGTTTCCAAAGTCTGCATTTATACCTTGCAATCTTTTGGTTCTGAGATACTAATGTGCAGGTTAAAACTAGATTATGCCAGGAGTGTGTTTCTGTAGTCAATATTGCGACCTTGCAATCTTCATTCTGATGAACTACTAATATGTGGTTAAAATTTTACTATGCCGGTTGTGGATGCTTACCTTGTGTGCTTTGTTAATATACAGAGTTTGGCAGATTTTCCAGGCTTGAACAGGGCTGCGAAGATGATCTGTTGTGTTGATCTGTTGTGTTGAGAATGATTCGTATGGAAAACACTCTTTAACTGCTCAGACCCAAGGTTTGATCTAATGAACTTGGAATCTGGATTCTGGGCAAACATAGAGATGCATCTTTATTAGTCATTTCACATTAGAGGTGGACCTACCACAGAATACATGAATTGGTTGCTGCAGTGGAAGCTGAGACCTCCATGAATAGTGGACGTGACGCTTGTTTTTCGATGATACTATGTCAGAGCTGTGTGGTATGAATAAAGTTGGGTAATGAACTGCTTCATGTTTGTCGAAGTTCGTTTCGTCAAGTGATACTGTTTGAGGTACATTATTACTGGACTGTCGAAGTGCACTGTTTTACACTACTGGCATGTCATGTGCTTTGGTTGTTACATAACGTGTTGGTCTACGTCTGATACCAATACTGTCAGTTGTATAAACTGATATTTTAAAATGTGTTATGTGTATGAACACGAAATTGAGTGTCGTGCTTTTGTGTTGTCTAATTGGAGAGTTGTTCTTCTGCATTCTAGTTTTTGTAGGTCGCCTCTGTTCGTCGCACGCGAAGTAGCAGGGATTAGAGCTGCTAAGGCTTCAGCACACCAGCGGCATACAACAATTTAACGCAAATCATTTGTTCACAGGCAGGGTCTGGGCATCTCATCTGCCCATCAATTACCTCTGAGATGGGTTTTAGCCGCTTTTGGGATAGTATTTTGTTAGTGGCTGGTGTAGTACCCGTGGTAGCAGGCTTAAACGCCACCAGGTTGAAGTAGCATTGAATAGTAGCGGATTGAAAGCGGCAGCTATAGTGCTTGTCAAACTGCTATAAGGATAGGAACTTGTAGTGCTTGTTAGACTGCTATAACGATGCGACCGAATGAACGGACTCCACAGCTATATATAGTGTTTGTATAGCTTTTTAGGCTGCCATAACGGGTCACAATAACGTGCCACGAAATGAAAGATAAAAGCCGAATCAAGTAAGTCAAAGATCTAGTAATTCATGACATGTGCATGTTTAACTCAAATTTGTAAATATTTAAAATCCATTTATCAAAATACCTTCATTATTGTTGAAAGGATCTACGAAATTTACTAGCGGGGTTTGGGATGTGTCTAGGGGGAGTGGGGTTGGGGAGGGAGAAATTTTATTCCAAAATTGATTTTCTATATAAGTATCTCTATGTTCTAAGTAGGCCTAACCAAAACAAGCTAAGGATAAAAATGTAAAGATAAGTGATATAGACAACTAAAAGGAGATATAAGGATTTGTTGCTGAAGTTTAGATTCTTAGCGGAGTCCTACGTCTTCGTTGAGTAAACTTGATACAAGGATCGAAGTTCGCACCAAATCGTGCTCTTTAATCAAGAACCTTAACGATGTGAAGTCTCCCTCTCAATTGGTAGTTCTTCACCTCGCGGTAGGCAAACTCTAAAGCCTTGACAAACTTCTTGGGGCTATTTACAATCTTCATGAAAGTTTCCACATACTCCTAACTGTCTAGGAGACGCCAATCCCTAAGAGTAACAAGTTGTAGACAATCCACTTAGAGATGAACTCTTGCTTGATGCTCAATGAAGCACAAAATATCTCATTTCAAAGATTTTCTCACAAAGATTAAGCCTTGAGCACTAGAGGAAGGTGAACGCAAGGGCTTGAGAGCAGGAAATGACTTGGCAAAGAGTTAAAAGTGCAAGGAGGAAGATGAGTATATATAAGGAACCACTCAAAAACTAGTCGTTATGACTTTCTACGCACATATCAGATGTTCTGACTTCAAATCGGGAGGTTCCGATATTCAAAATAATGGCTATTTAACCTGAAGTCAGATACTCAAAGAAAAACTTAGAGGCTCCAACATTTCAAAGACACACAAGTCTATCGACATCAAGAGTTGCTGTCGGAGGTTCTGACTTGAACCTAGATACTTTGAGATTTTCAAATATCTCAGCAGGGGACTTTTTAGAGACTGATCTCATAGGTTCCGACAGAACTCAGAGGTTTTTGAGATTTCAAATGCCTCGAACGAGGCCACAACAGAAGGAGATCTCGGGCACTCCAGCAACAAACTTGGATGTTCCGACAAGGATGTGAGATAAAACTCCACAACACGATCTTGTATATTCCGACATAACTCAAATGTTTCGGCATTCTAATCTCCTTGGCAAGACTGACAACATAACATGATCTCGGAGGTTATTCCAAACATAGCATTCACGACTCGATATGGGTAGTATGAGTACACTGTGATGTTCTTTAGGCTGACCAATGCTCCATCCACCTTCATGCAGTTGATAAATTCCGTCTTCGTAGAGTACTTGGATTAGTTTGTGGTCATCTTCATCAACGATATCCTTATCTACTCCAAATTTGAGTAAGAGCATGCTGAGCACTTGAGATTGGTGCTTAAGAAGCTCCACGAGCACCGCCTCTACGCCAAGTTCACCAAGTGTGAATTTTGGAAATCGCAGGTGGAATTTTTGGGTCACGTCCTATTAGTGGAACGTGTCGCTATTGACCCGAGCAAGGTCTAGGCTATCCAGGGAAGCAATCAAATCTAGTCACTCCAATCCAAAGTTTCCTTGGACTAGTGGGTTATTACCACTGATTCATCGAAGGCTTTTATTCCATAGCCAAACCTATGACTAAGCTGCTCAAGAAATATAAGAAGTTTGTGTGATCGCCTACACTGAGTTTTCTTACAACAACGGCTTCCAATATAGTCTTGGTATGGCACCCTTTGAGGCCTTATATGGTCAGAAACTGGTGAAAGGCAACTCTTTGGTTTGGATGCAATCATGGAAGCAGAAGCTCAGGTCCATGCCACTCGGGAGCGACTCCGCGTTGCTCAGTCTAGGAAAAAGAGCTATGCTTATCCCCATCGTAAGGAATCTCATTATCAAGATGGAGACCTTGTATACCTTAGACTCACACCTTTCAAAGGCACCCATCGCTTCTAAGTCAAGGGGAAATTAGCTCGATGCTTCATTGGCCTATTCTGCATTCTTGCCAAATGAGGTGCTATAGCTTATCTCCGGAATTTTCTCCACCACTACTGATGTCCACAACATCTTTCATATATACCAACTAAAAAAGTTTCTGCGACCCTCTCTCAAGAAAGTTCAACTAGAAGAGCTTGAGCTTCAACTAGATCTCACGTATCGGGAATACCCAATGCGTATCCTCGTGGAGTCAAAAACACATCACTTGCAATTGCACTCTCAGGCTCCTCAAGGTTCAGTGGAGCAATCACACCGAGGATGAAGCCACTCGGGGGCGTGAGGATTGGTTACAAACTGAGTAACCGTCTTTCTTCTCCAACCGTTAGTGATCTTGACATTGAGATCTTTTTAAGGGGAGTAGGCTTTATAACAGCCCAAGTTTGTAACCCCATCATTGTAAGCATCCTCATGTAATATATTATCATGTTAATTACAGTTATCATGCATTCATTAAGAAAACTTATCTTAGCCACTAATAATATTTGAATTAAAGCTAAACAAAAGGTAAGAACAAGAGAACTGGTAATATAGATGTCCTCAAAAATGATTGCATAATTATGAATGGGTCCTGGACACTCCCATCAATATCCATAACAAATGGCAAGGAAATAATTGGTGAACCAGTACTTGAATCAAGTGAAATTCATCCAATTTAAATAAATGGCAGGACTATGAATTAATAATTTGTTGTGTTTTCCCTTATGATAAACTATGAAATTTCACATCTGGGCTATATGTTATTATGCTTACTATGTGAAGATTTCATAATTTTTGGAGACACTATGCACCTACTTAAAGTTCAAACCCATTTAGGGGCATATTTGGCTTCTATATACTATTAACAGCCTGTGAGAACCCGTAGATTACTAATGCCCGATAAGAAGGGTTTAAGAATTTGTGTTGTGCAGCATTTACATACATATAAAATTTTCACATATGAGCAAGGGAATGAGTAATCGCCAAGGACCGAGAAACCAGTCGGCCCGGTGGCACGGTACCTGCGCCGTGACACTGAAGCGGAGTGGTCCGACACCTGACCAACGCACCATACGCTTCCCAGACGTCGTATGCCTTCACCGTTGGTCAAGCCGGCCGGAAGCGACTAAGCTTCCCAAACCCACATACCATTCCCTGATCACGTGAAGACTTGGAGTCGTTCCCAATTCCACTACGCAAAGCAAGCTCGGAGGAGCCCGGCGTTTCTACCCATACCCTAACCTAGCTTGGAAGCTAGTGGGTCGCTCGAAAGCCCGGTAGAAAACACCCACACCCTGCCTAGCCGGCACAGCATCTCAGCCTGCGGGTCACTCAACCGATACCTGCTCGACTTAGTGATAAGAGGAACAGCTTCAATTCTTCATGACCTACCCATATGCTTCATTTCATACACGCATTGCATATGGGCAGCCACTGAAACAACTTGAATATCACAGTTCAAACTCTAAAAGAGGGAGTTATTCAAATATATAACACATCTCTTACCCGAGGAAGGTTGTGTTGCACACACATATGACCTAAAGGTCATTTACGTGCCATTAAACATCCAAAAACAGCAGCATACCCAAATTTTAAAACCCTGAGATGGCAGCCCTACCATCTCCATAAGAACATACAAAACCCACAAGATCGACCGTAGGGGAATAAACTAAAACCTGGGCATCATTATCAGCATTCTCTGCGTCGTAGTACTCACCAATGTTGGGATCACCTGCAACAAGTTCAGAATCGAATTCTGTAAGTACTTTCGTACTTGCAAGCAACATTTGTAGGCTCATCCCAAATTCAATTTCAGCATGCTTATGACAAGGATAAAATAACAAGTATCAACATATGCACAATAAGGTAAGTATGGTATGTACATCAAGACAAACCACATCAACATAACCATCTATATATCAAGTTCAACATTTGTTTTCAGATCAGCAATAACTTAAGAGTTCAACCAAGAGGTTGTTTCCATCCTCACGTCAAATCAAACAGAACTCAATGAATCAAATTATCTAGCCCATCGGGACTAGATTCCATTTTCTAAACAAGTTCATCAAGACTTAAACGGGAAGTGTTCCGAAATGTTGTCCATCCATAGCTGGCCAGCTATGACTATCCAACATTCCTGCATAACACTTCCGCCGTGGGTGACGGGTAAAGCCCTACGATACCGGCATCGACTGAGCGACTGCGGTGCTTATGATCACCTCGCTCAGCGATCCATCAGTAGGTGTCGGTACCCCAGCTCTCACAACTCACCATTAGAGTTACATAGATGCTTAGTCCGTTTAAAAGATCATCACTGATCCTGCAACCATTTACCCTACCATGCTAGTGATCACGCTATCACATAACATAGCAATCCACAAAGCATATTCCGATCAAGTAATTCATCCAAATCACAAGCATATCATGAAATGAATTGAGGAATCTTAGTGAGCTTTTGTATACTTGCCTTGCTGGGTTTGCTCTGGATCGCAATAGTATTCAACCTCCGAATATTCCTCACCGCTTGGTTCTACTCAAAATTCAGATTCCAAAATACCGAAATAAAGCAAATGAAAGGACTTTAATCAAAACCAGCAAGAATAAGAACCCAAGAATGCATGATATGCAGCCTAATATGTAGAGAATCACTATACGCAACTAACGTAATTGGTTTCGTTCAATTTGGAGTTATAGAACTAGAGTTATGATTTTTCTAAGTTCCATATAGCATTTTTAGGGTTAATTAATTTGTTCGTCAAACCAAAATTATGTATGTAACAGACAAATTCATGAACTGATGTCTTGACCACATATGTAACCCTAGCTGAGGTTGGATACCAACTACTTTCAGTTGGGGTTAAGCTAGATTCTATAATTGTTATATCCATTTACTAGGGTTTACTACCTTATGCATATATGTGGATTTTTCATATGGTGAGGCATAAACTAATTAAAGTTAAGATTCAACATGTATCAAAATATAGTTACTGATGCAACATATATCATAATTGGAATTAGTATGATTTTTTTTTGGAATTCATATTGCAAATTTGAGCTAAAAGGGGTATTATGGGAATTTCACAAATTTGGAACAATGGAACATGAATGAAAGCTGTACCATAATATTCTACAGATTAAAAGGAGACTAACAAAAAAAAGAATCACTTAACTTGGAGTTCATATGCAAAAGTTATGGATTTTAGAAGTTACTCCCTCCGTCCATCTATCTTAGGCGTGTTTTGTTTTTTGATTTATCCATCTATGTTAGGCGTATTACTTCTCCCGAGTGAACTTTGCCCGTTTTCTCCCGATTCCACCCTTGTCGTTTCCATGCAAGCATGCGCCAGCACTAGCAACGCTTCGAAGTGCCAAATACGTGCGTCATAACTACACCTCTCTTCTCCACAAAAATCACATCGCGAGACAGCAAGGAAAGAATAGGTCAGTCGCGGAGATGGAATAGATCAGCGGCGTTGGTCGCGGCCATGGCGAGGTCGCGCTCACGGTCGCCGAGTGCGGGCACGAGGAGGTCGCGGGCAACGTCGCCGAACGCGGCCACGGCGAGGTCATGCTTACAGTTGCCGAGCGCGGGCACGGCGAGGTCGCGCTGCCGGTCGCCGAGCGTGGGCACGAGGAGGTCGCGGGCAAGCACAAGGTCGCCAAGCGCGGGCACGGCGCGGTCACCGAGCGCGGGCACGAGGAGGTCGCGGGCAACGTCGCTAAGCCCGGCCACGGCGAGGTCGCGCGCAAGGTCGTCAAGCGCGGGCACGGCGCGGTCGCGAGCACGGTCGCCGAACGCAGCAACGGTGAGGTCGCGGCAACCGTTCCCGACTCCCGACGTGGCTGCGGTCGCTGCTGCAAACATTGATGCCTGGATTGAAACTTCTGTTACCAGACTTCTATTGAATGATCTTTCTAATTGATTTGCAAAGACATTGCCATAATGCAAGTGCACAACAAAAACACTTCTGTTACAAAGACATTGCAGAATTATGCGCTCATTTTAATTGACAAAGTCCATGGCTTCTTGAACAATTTGAAGTTCACATTGCAAACTTCTCGGAAGTTCACCAATCCTCTCCAAAGCTAGCTTCTTCATATGTGGAATTGCGTAATGTTGGCCGCCTTTCTCTCTCAAAATCTCTCTCATGCAAGCTTGTTGAGTGAGGAACACACGGTTAGATGCTGCCGTTGGGTATTCTTCGTATGCCTTTGTCACTTTGTTAACGATATCTTCAACATTCTGTGGCGATGACTTCTGAAACAAAGATTGAATTGCTGCAAAAAAAACCAAGGTCTAACACATTAAGGTCAGGAGAATTAGGAGGTTGACACGTCAAATGGATGTCAAATCCATCTTCTTTTGCTACTTGACAGAAATCTTCATCGTTAATAGCAATGTGAGTTTTAGCGTTATCTTGTTGTATGAAGATAGGCATTCCGAGCTCCTCACGTGGCCAATTTTGTTTGATGGCAGGTAAGACTTTGTTAATAAGATAATCTCGACTAGTTTCCTTGGTCACCGATGTCATTGCCTTGGTGATCATGGTACCGGCCGGCCTGTTCACACTACTCCTCTTCGCTGGTTCTGTGAAAGTGAAAGGAAATATGCCAATTTTGCCCGAGAATATGTTGTTACCTTCCTCATCAAACCTTGGCCTAGCTATTGCCGCAAGAAACATCACCTTCTCAATGAAATTTTTGCTCTTCACCGTTCTTTGCGGCTTGTCTTCATCAAGAGCCAAATAATATTTCTGACACTTCCTCGTCCTATAGAACCATTTTTCGTCTATGTACACGATGTTGTACAAAGATTTGAAAGAAGGTTCATGAGGTAAGCTATGGGTTTCTAACATGGAGATGCAAAACCGAACCCGAGCTTTTTTGTTTTCTTCGGTCAAGGCGAACTTGATGTCATTTGTATGCCTTCTGAATTTCCCTTCCTTCAAATTTTTAAAAAGTGTGCTCTTGGCCATGTTCAAAGCATTTGCGAGATCTTGGAGAGTTGTGCGATTACTCAAAGGGACATTACGAATGGCTTGCGGGTCGACCAAAACTCTTTTACGTCCACAGTTTTTCGCCCTCTTACTACAAACCGCATGCACTCCACCCCCTCGCTGCCCTTTCTCCCATATACGTTGGACAACTCTCAAAGACACGCCGGTGTGTAAAGCTACTGATTTTGTTACTCCATGATTCAATGTACCGGATGCAGTTCTCTCTAGAAGTGCAGAATAGATGGCTCTTCGTTGATCATCGGTCAAGTACTTCCTCGTGCAAACATTGCCATCTGTGTGTCAATCAAAAATTGGTTAGCTACAACTATGAGTAATTCAATCTCAATCTAATTGTACAGTATGCAATCTCACTTGTGCTACCGCTGCCATCATCATTCTCATCCATATCTTCCTCATGTGTATCCACCGTACCTGCAAAAAACAAATCACTGTTTATCTTCCTCATGATCGCTGGTACTCAGATTTCCTAAATCAGCATCAAGTACTCCACGAACTGTGCAGCCAACAAACAGGAACGGGGCTCACCGTGGGTTTCATTTTCGTCTCCATATGCATCAATAGCCAATGCTTCTTCGTCCATCTCCATTCCTTCTTCGGCTGTGCAAAAAAAGGAAAAAAAATGAGTATGCGATACTCACAGAATAGATCAAACAGAGAGAAAAAATGAAACGATGCACAAGCCACCTTGATGATATTCATCCGAAAACAGACTATCGTTGAGGTCTGGCAATTCGTCTTCAATCTCGTCCCAATCGAACGGAGCATTCAAATCGAAATGGAGATCTGCCATTGTTGCTGGATGAGATCGTTACAGAGGAGAAGAGAGGTGAAGAAGAAGAACTGACTCTCTGCCGCCATTTATAGGAAGGGAAGTCGACGAGGATCCGCAAGATTACCGAAATCTTTGCGCGCGAGATGCAGCGATTGAATTAGCGAATTTTTTGGCGCTGCTATTTGTAAACTGCTGGAGAAATTTTCAAAGCTGCGATTTGTAAACTGCATGCAAATCCACAAGCTGTTGCATGGCGAGCGTGAGCGCGGGGCATGGGCGCAAACTGGCGGGGCGTGGCCGTGGGCCTGGGCGCGACCGCGTCGCGTGCGCCAGCGTGGCGAGCGAGCGAACCGGCGGGGCGTGGGCGTGGAGCTCGAGCGGTAATTAATGGGGGTAGATCAGTCCTTGTATAGTGTGTGTTGGTACTAGAGAAGAAGGGGAATGCGCCTAAGATAGATGGACGGAGGGAGTATCACAGTTTTACTCATTTCCTGCCAAAATCTGGAATTCGAATTTGAGCTAAACCTTTTTCTTACCCAACCCCTCTCTAGCCGCAGCCTATGACTAAGGGACCTACGGCTCCAGCACATTTCCACCCTCACTGTACTATTACAGTTGGGTCCTTCACGTCAGGTTAGCTCCTCCCTGTTTTTTTTTAACCGACGAACTCAGCGCTGGCTCGGCCCTGGTGAAGATGCGGCGCGGCGAACGGCGGTGAGCACACGAACTAGCGTTGCAAAGGGAGAGAGAGAGAACTAAAGGCACCCGTAGCTAGGGAGGCTTACCCCGATCCCGTTTTGCTGCTCAGGTGAAGCAAATGGGGGTGGAGTCGAGGTCGACAGCGATGGTGGTGATCATCGGTGAGGCGGCGTCGGTGGCGGGGTGGTTCTGAGCATCGAGGGAAAAGGCATGGGGTCAAAGAGAGAGGAAGAGATTGGGAGAACCCGAAGCAATGGTTAGTTGAGGAGGGAGCTTACCAGAATTGGAGAATTGCTCGTCGGCGTGGAGATGACCGGTGGCCGGGACAACGAGGAAATCGGGGGATTTGCTGCGAAAAATTTCAATTAATCGCATGAGCGAACTCTTGAAAGAAGGACGAAATTATTTGGCAAGGTGAGAGAACGGGAGAAGCTCGTTGGTCGCGAAGACGAGGAGGGCGCCGGTGGCGGCGTGCTCACCGGCACTCCAATGCCACTGTTGTCACGGCGATTTTGCTCGCCGTGGGCTCAGGAGAGTGCTCGGAAAAGGGGCGGTGACGCGTGCGGAGTCGATGGGCAAGGAGAGCGAGAGGAAATGCTGCGAGGTGGAGGAAAATCTGAGGGCGGAGTCGCCGGAGCTTGCTGTATAAGGGAATGAGGTGAGCTCCGGTAGTGGCGATGGCAGGGGAAGCGCGACGCGTGGACGGGGGAGCCTGCCAGCGGGCCCGGCTGTCAGCGAGACGGGAAGGGAGGCATACGGCGATGGTGGGCTGCGGCAGGAAGATGGGCTGAGCCCAAATGGGGGAAGAGGAGGCTCTCGGTCCAGCCCGAGAGATTTTAGAATTTGGCTTTATCTCTCCTTTTTCTTTTATTCTTGCTCTGGTTTCAAAACCTTGATTCGAATTCAATTTGATTAAGGTTCGAACAAGGATTTATAATTTGATTAATGGACAAAGATGATTAGAGAGATATACTGGGTACATTAACTCTTGTGGTTCACTTCGTTTGCTCAATTGGACAAGATAGAATTGGAACTAAATTTGGAATTAGCTATAAAGAACATGGTTTCGAATACATTGAGAATAAGAATTTAGGAAGATTTTGATGATCAAAATTATGAACATTTGGTAATAATTGACCAAGTTCCTGTTTACTGAATTGGTAGGTTAATTCTAGGCTCCATTTAGTTGTTGGGCAACATCCTAGGGTTTAGCGACTAATGTTAGCTTGAATTCCTCAAAACTTTGGGGGAAGGCATTATAGTAATTTGAAAACATACTAAGAAGGTGTTTAGTTAGGAAGGTATTTAGTTGTGGGTAGCTTGTTTAGGTTATTGCGGATAGCCCCTAGGTCAGATTTGCAAGGTTTCAATTATGTGCGGATTGTTAATTGACCTAAATGACGATATGAGATGCAAAAGCTTTGGCTTTACTTCTTTTAAACTTTAGGAGGCCTAATTTACATGTTTACAAGAATGGTTCATTACAAAATAATGCTTTAATATTTACACGACTGGATTACAAATTTATTGATTCAAGAGATACAATATATGAATATAAATATAAAGTAATATTGACACTATCACAAGAGAAAATATTACCGAGAAAATTTACATTGACATATTACAAAAATGAAGATTCTAAAATACTACAACTATGCTAAATGATCTTTTTTTCTTCATTCTCTTCTTAACTTCAAATTAACCTGCACCTGCACAAAGAAAAACTACTAAAGAGAGGTTTGATTATGTTTAAAATGTTTGCATCCCCTTTTGGAAATTGAATTTATTAAGGAGATTAGCCTTGTAAGACCAAAGAACTAGTTTTGGCCTTAATAAAATTTAGAAGTCAACTTATGGAATCAAATTTCTTTTGAAGGCAACATATGGAGAAGGCATCTGAGAATAGGCAAACCAATCACAAGGCATAATGGTATATATATGAGGAAACAATAGGCAACCAAGGCAACTGATTTGCTTCCATAAGCTAACCAAACTAGACTAATCTCAATAAGTTAGAAAACCATGATTAAGTTAAATTACTTTCATATGATAAACCAGCTAATCTACATGTCTAATATGCTAATTTATTTCAAAATTTGCCAAATCACCACGTCAATTGACCATAGGCAACCATTTCTAGATAAAGGCAACACTGTAGGCATCAAAATAAATAAAATGATCGAATATATAGTAAACCAGCACAGCAAACTGCTAGTGGGAAAGACATTCCACCTCAAGCTTAGAGATAGATAAGGATCCACCATGGAATGCCATGTAACCAGCTTACTCACCAAGTCCAGCAAAGAGTTATCATTTACGTGTCAAAACGATAGTGATAGTAATCCATGGCTTAGAGGAGATGAGGAGGCTATAAATAGAGCATTAGATACCGCTACATCTCACACCAGCACCCAAGTCTTATACAACTATAGTAGAATAAGAGCACCAAGAGGAGCAAGCCAAGCCTACGGGGAGGATGCGAAGTGTGAAGAAGCAGGAATTTAGAATCCAAAAGATGAGGCATAATGTCAGATTCAACAGAAATATTCTGTGTTAGGCTAAATGGAAACCTAAAAGATCAAGTTTAAATAATATGTTCATATCAGCCTAACACCTCCTCTCAGACTAAAACATTAAAATTATGCTCCAAGAATCATCATAGAGATTTAATGGTATGACGTCTGTCCAAAATCAGTATAAAAATATACATACAAATCCTCAGGGAAAGATATCATTGTTTGAAATTGCTAAGGCCTAGCATAGTACTATGTTCTTATCATTTTGCTTCAGATGCTAGGCATCATTCTTAGCTATCCGAGATCAAATCTAAAATGTGTTCTTATCAAAGTTTCAAAAATTTCCCAATCTTTTCTCAGATAAAGTCATCAACAAAATAAATAGATTTTCAAGCAACAAGGAATTAGCATCCGTTCATATCAATTTGTCATCATAGGCTAACCAAGGCCAGGTGTATCATCTGTTCTTTAGTTTGATAAACTTATATATACACATACATGCATATATAAAACCCCTCAGTTTCATTGCAAGGTTTGCCATTAGCATGCTAGAATGAGATCAGGAAGCCAAAGCACACACATATAAAAATATACCACATATCAGTGCATAAATGCAACAAATCAGCTCAGAAGATCGAGCATGAACAACAAATTACTCATGACTGAATTTCATAGGCCAACATTTTCCTAAGCATGCTAAACTAGCATCAATGACCATGAACACATACACCAAACTGAGCACATACCACTTCCACCACATCCTTTTCTCAAGTAATTAAGCAATCGACAAACCCTAGAATTGGACTACATAGGGGAGGTTGAAGGAGAAAAGGGTTAGTACTTACCGGGGGTAGCACCGCCGCCATGGTTGTGGCACGTGTGAGCTCGCCGCCTTCCATCGGTGGTGGGGCTAGGAGAAGCAACCGATGGGAAGTAGTGATAGGAGACCAAGGGCTTTGACACCACTGTTGTACCACCAAACCACACACAGTCAAAACTCGACAACCATGGTCGAGGCCATGATCAACCAAGCCCAACCCTAGGTGGGCGGCATCGATGGTGATGTCCTCGTCTCAAACGTATGCCGAGATGTCACCGAGGCACCAGAGGAGAGACGGGAAAATGTAGGAGGAGAAGATAGGGGGAGGGGGAGGGACGGGGGGAGTCATCGGCGTTGACTGCTGGCAGCGACGACTCACATGGGTGGCAGTGGTGTCCCAAGCGGGACAAACAGAGCGGCTCAAGAGCGATGAGCTGAGAGGGGGAAAACAGGGCGAAGCTGACATGACTTGAGGAAGGGAATGTCGGGACCCAGAATCCATAACATGGAACCTTAAGTGAAATCATCCGCTAAGTCAAAATGTCACCCTAACCTCAACCTTTGGGCACAACTTCCAAGAGGAGTGGAGTGCTATGGCTTCAAATAGCCCGAGACATCAATCCCGAACTTGCTCTGGCAATTTAATGCGCAGATTAAGTAGGGTGGTATGGTCTCCTCACTCTTTTCTCACTGAGCTAGAACATCAATCCCAAACTCGTCCCGACAAATTAATGCTCGGCTGGAGTAAGATAATATAGTTCCTAAACTCCCAGTGGAAGAGTCACTTCACAGGGGTGATTACACCTAACAATTTTATGATATAGACTCTGAAACCCTACCTGCACCATGTGCTTCATAATCATATATGGAAGACACATGAGGCAGGTGAGAACACACAAGTATCACAACAGTAACTCTACGACTGAAACTACAGTAATATTAGTATTCTAAAAACTTAACAACATATTCACACAAAAGAGTCAATTACATAGCAGAAGATTTAAAGGTGGCTAAGAAGCCACAAGGTAAGGCCAAAAGTGGCAGCAAAACAAACCAAACTGCCGAACCCTGGGCAGGACCACTGCCTGGGATTCCCAGCGGCTAGTCATTGGTGGCATAGATCTCTATGTGGAAACCATCCTTTGAGGGGATGATTTCCTCTGTGGAAAAATGTCAACGGTTGTAAGATGAGTATAAAAATTGTACTCCACAAGACTTATAAGGGAAAGTAGTAATAGATGCAATCATGTGTCAACAAGGGGTAATTGTGGACTATTTTGCGGAAAGCCAATTATTCATTTGATAATACTCTTAAGTAGGAGAAAATCGACTACCAGATTGTTTTTAAAGGATATAATTTGAATCTTCGCGATAAATTCTACTCAGATCACCATATAATTAACCCTCGACTCCTTGTCAACCACATATGAGGAAGTAGTCGCTAACACCTTTACGTTAGGGTTGGCATGTTTTAGAGTAAAGTTGTAATTGTCTAATTCGACGCAGATAATCACCAAGTTGTCCATAACCATGGACACAACTATTCAAATAGTTCAAACCCTGCAGGGGTGTATATCTTTACCTACACATATCAATTGATTCTTAATGCCAGATCATTCACACACTTCACTAGGTATGTTGGTAGAGGGTGATTGAACACGACTGTTACAATGCTTTCGACCTTAGGTATGAGCCACCCTTATGGGCCAATCCATGTACACCAGTCCAGCCGTAACCCCGACATGGTCCCATGAGTTGTGAGCCTCCTATATTGTGTGTCCACCCCACACTTATATTGAGATACCACACCATGTCACATCATTTTTCACACATTGACAAATGAAAACGGCAAACTAATGCAGCTCATACACTAAGACTAGGCGAATTATTTAGTTGTGGGTGGTCCATTATTCTACCTGTGTAGAAGTAAGCAAATCTTGGGTCAATATACATCGGGAACCGGTGCTTGTGGGAAAATGAGACAACCCACCATGCTCCTAGTCATGGCCTCTCATCTAACACAATAATGATTAGTCAAGTTCACTAGTTACTCCCCGATGATCACCCACCTACCAACTAACCCCTCCATTCTATGTTGGTTTGTCTGCCATCCAAGGAGTTACGAATTTTACATGTCTAAGCATAAAAAACAATATAAGTAGTATAGAGGTTCCCTCTACACTACTCTAATTAGGTTGGGGTTGTGGTGGTGTTGCATAGGGTGACAAAGTAAGTTCATGCAGATGATAAGGCTAATACTTATGGGAAAGTATAATTTGAACGCATGCAACAACGAATTTGAAAACAAATAATACTTTGCAGTTAGTAGGTATTTGCAATATGTTCAAAGGGGCTGCTTGCCTTGTTGCTTAGAAACTAGGCCTTGCTCTTGCTCAGGATTATAAGCTTTGACACCTTCCGGCTCTATCGTGATGAAGAATGAAAACACCGGAAAAAGGTTCTAATGATGAAGATTAAAATGATGAACACTGGTATGATATGAAATGTATGTCACGGCATAGAGGATTCAAAATAAGGACTAATGCAAGTGGAATCAATTTAATCGGAGTTCAGATGCTTAAGATATCGCAATCCGAGAATCTCCGGCTAATTGGGAAAACCTTAAATTGGAGTTTTTATCCATTTTATATTTTTCTTGACATCAAATCATGCATACAATGACATAGATGAAATGATTTATTTTTCTTTACATTTTGATATGTTATTTGCATTTTTCTAATTAAAAATGGATTTATGTAACATCCCTATTCTAATCACTTGTTAAGTGTGCATCATTAGCATGACATGATTAAGAATTTTGAATTTGAAGTTCAATTTGAATTCTGTTTGAAAAGGAGCTTGGAAAATTGTTTGAGTTGAAACTAAAAATCAAAACAAAAAGATTAAAACCTAATCTATATTTCTCCCCCTCCCCCGGATGGGCCTCTTCCGGCCCATCACATTTTCTTCCCGGCCCGGCCCGCCTAGCCCCTTTCTTCCTCCCTAAGCCACCCGGCCACCTCTCTCTCTCCTCTATCCGGCTACCTCCTGCTCTCCCCAAGCCGCCGTGGCAAGCTCCCCGCCGCCACCTCAGCCCCCCCAGCACCTGCATCAGGTGCCTCCCCTCCTTTCCCCCCACTTATCTTCCTTCCGGAGCCGAGGCCCCCATTTTTCCCTACTGCTCGCCCGCTCCTCCCCCTTTCTCTCCCTACCGACCGAGCTTCCGAGCTCCCTCGCCCCGCCGTCCCGCGGCCCATTCGCTCGCCTCGGTCGCCGCCCTCCCCGGAGCACGACCACTCGGAGCTAAGGACCACCGCGTCGTCACCTTCTCCTCATCACCTAAGCACCGCCGGTCGCCTCCATCTCCCTCATTGCCGGCCTCTTCTTCACCGAACCCCGACGCCGTCCCGAGGTCCTCGCCGCTGGTCTCGCGCATCACCGGAGCCGAAGCCCCGGAGCTCCGCCTCGTCGCCTTGGCCTCGCCCCCATCCTTCCCGAGGCTCCTCTCCGCCGCCGGTCACCTCACCTCGCCGATGCCGCGCCGCCTCCGCCTCCGCCCGCCGGTAAGCCACCGCGCCGCTGCTGCTTTTCCCGCCTCCCCTCGCCGCCGGTAGCGGTGCCGCCACGGCCGGACTGAGCCACCGGCCGAGCCCGGCGGCCACCCGAGCTCCCGACCGAGAGGCCGTTAGGGCATTAAGCCCATTTATATCGGGTATTAGGGCAATTAATGCCCTTCAAACATAATTAATAACCCTATTAATTGCTAACCGTGTTTAATTCGGTATTTAACGCTTTTCAGACATAATTAATACTAATGACGGCTAATTAATGCTTAACCTGACACATTAACGAGGTTAATTAATGTTAGTCAGTGCAATTAATACACTTACTTAATGTGTCCGAATGACATGTGGGTCCCACCCGGCAGAAAATTAAAATAAAAGATTAACTAAAATGAAAATTATGACAAGTAGGCCCCACCTGTCATCGACTCAGTCAACCTTGGTAAAACTTTGACCATGGGGCCCACCTGTCAGCCTCTGCTATTATTTAAAATTATTTAAAATTATTTTACTGAGAAAAATACAAAAAAGGGGTTTTAAATTGATTCAACTTTAGAAAATTCATAGAAAATTCATTTTTAATAAAAAATGCAAATAATATATCAAAATGTTTAGAAAAATGAGAGCTATTCAAATATGTCATTTTCATGCATGTTTGCATGCTAGAAAAAACATAAATGGCTAAAAACTCAAACTAGGGTTTCAAGCAATATCTCGATAAATTGATTCCACTTGCATTAGTCTTTATTTTGCATCCTCTATGCCATGGCATGCATTTCATCCCATGCCGATGTTCAACATTTCGATATTTATGATTATGCCCTTTTTTCGATGTTTTCGTTCTTTTCCGTTAGAGCCGGAAGGTCCCGAAGAGGACAACCTCGATCACGAGCACAGTGTAGTTGCAGCGCAACAAGGCAAGCAGCCCCTTTGACCATATTGCAAACACCTAATATTTGCAAAGTACTATTTGTTTTCAAATTCGTTATCGCATGCGTTCAAATTCTACTTTTCGCTAAGTATTACCTCTATTCCTTGCATGAACTTACTTTGTCGCTCAATCAACACCACCACCCTCCCAACCTAATTAGAGTAGTTTAGTTGTTGCTTCTAAGCTAGTTATATCATTGTTGATGCTTAGACATGCTTAGACATGTAAAAGTCATAATTTCTTGGATGGCAGACGAAACACAAACACTCTGGATGGGTTAGGTGGTAGGTGGGTGTTCATCGGGAACTGTCTAATGAACTTGACTAATAATTATCGGGTTAAACGAGAGGCCATGGCTGGGAGCATGGTGGGTTGTCTTGTTTTCCCACAAGCACCGGTTCTCGATGTATATTGACCCAAGAATTACGTACTTCTACACGGGTGGGATAATGGACCACCCACGACTAAATAATTTGCCTAGACTTAGAGTATGAGCTGCATTAGTTTGCCGTTTCCATTTGCCGTGTGCGTGAAAAAGGGGATGTGGTGTGGTATCTCAATATAAGGGTGGGGTGGACATACGGTCTGGGAGACCGGGGATGTACCTCGATTCACAACTTATGGGACCGTGCCACAATTGCGGCTGGACCGATGAACATGGAATGGCCCGTAAGGGTGGCTCATACCTAGGTCGAAAGCATTGTAACGGTCGTGTTTGATCTCCCTCTACTAGCACATCTCGTGAAAGTGTGGCCTTGATCTAGCGCTAAGAGACGATCGATACGTGTAGGTAAAGATGTACACCCCTGCAGGGTTTGAACTATTCGAATAGCCGTGTCCGCGGTTATGGACAACTTGGTGATTACCTGCATCGAATTAGACAACTACAACGATAAATCTAAAACTTGTCAACTCTAAGGTTGAGGTGTAGCGATTGTTTCCTCCGAGGGTGGTTGAGGAAGAATCGAGGGTTCATGTGTTCGGTGGTCTGCAATAGAATTGATCGTGAAGTGTTCGACCCACCCCCTTTGAAAAGTATTCTGGTAGTCAATTTTCATCTACTCACCTAATATTGTTAAAAGTAAACTGGCTTTCCGCAAAAAGAGTCCACAATTACCCATTTATTGGTACCTGTGCATCTATTACTATTTTCCCCATGTAAGTCTTGCTGAGTACAATTTTTGTACTCACCCTGCTATGGTTGACATTTTTCTTGCAGAGGAAACCATCCCCTCCGAGGGTGGTTGCTACCTAGAGATCGACGCCAACGACGACTAGTCGCTGGAAATCCCAGGCAGTGGTCCTGCCCCCGGGGTTTGGCAGCTTGGTTTGTTCTGCTGCCACTTTTGGTCTGACCTTTTTGGCTTCGTAGCCATATATACTCTTCCGCTGTGTAGTTAAATTTGGATCTTCGGATCCTTTATGTGAATATGTTGTTAAGTTTCAAGAACTTATAATATTGCAGTTTCTGTCGTAGAGTTACTGCTGTGATGTCTGGTTGTTCTCACCTGCCTCATGTGCCCTGCGTGTATGTTGTTGAAGCACGTGGTGCAGGTAGGGTTTCAGAGTCTATATCATAGAGTTGTTAGGTTTAATCACCACTGTGAAGTGACTCTTCTATTGGGAGCTTGGGAACTATATCATCCTACTCCAGCCTAGCATTAATTTGCCGGGACGAGTTCGGGATTGATGTTCCAGCTCAGTAAGAAAAGAGTGAGGAGACCATATCAGCCTACTTAATCTGTGCATTCATTTGCCAGAGCATGTTCGGGGTTGACGTCTTGGGCTATTCGAAGCTATATCACTCCACTCCTCTTGGAATTGATACCCAAGGGTTGAGGTCGGGGTTGACGTTTTGACTTAGCGGGTGATTTCATCTAAAGCTCTCTGTTATGGATTTTGGGTCCCGACAGCGTTGATATCAGAGCAGGACTGTCTGTAGGATGACCTTTGACTTTGGTCGTTGTTGGGTCTAGAAGTTACGAAAACTATTTTGAACTTAAAAAAGGATTTGCGAAAAGCATAAGTAGTGACTTTGTTTCCTTCTTATCCTTTTCAATCCTAGCTCTTCTCCTTACCTCTTTGTTTGGTTGAAAATTGGATTTGCTACTTCTTTGCTCCGTTCAAAAGTTAGAATTCACGTGTGCAGGGAATCTTTACCTTCCCTCTTACCCGTCCCAGTTATTACCAACTCTACATGTTACTCCGTTGATGTATTCAGATTCTGTTTTATCTTGTAAATTGTGGAATTCCCTCAATTTCATTCCGTTCTATTTTCCATATGATTCGATCATGAGTTTGGAGCAACATCTATTCTTTGCTTCAGATGGCTGGACTTCCGGAAGGTAGCCAGTCTGCCGCTCATAATCAAGGTCATGACTCCGATCACGATAATGCTCCTCCCCCACCGCCAACAATGGCGGAGGTTCTGATGCAGATTGAGCGAAATAGAGTGGACCAGACTCGCCTACTGGAGTGTCTTGTCCACAATACTTCTCGCCAATCCAATGATCGGATTGGAATTTCAGATTTTCTTCGAACACAGCCCTCAGTGTTCAGTCGTTCGGAAGATCCTCTCGAAGCTGATGATTGGGTTCGCAGCATTGAGCGCAAATTGGAGACGGCGCACATTCCCGCGGCTGACCGCGTGGACCCCGTGGCGTATATGCTTGAAGGTGCCGCAGCGTCATGGTGGGAGAACTTTCTCACCATTCAGGAGAAAGACCATGTGGTTACATGGTAGGAGTTTTGTGAGGCTTTCTGTGGAACTCATATCCCTGAAGGCGCTATGGATATAAAGAAGGAGGAATTCCGTAATCTGACTCAAGGACGGAAGAGCATTACCGAGTACCTCCACGCCTTCAACCACCTGGCACGTTATGCTCCGCATGATGTCGCCACTGATGCGGACAAGCAAGAGAAGTTCCGCAAAGATTTGAATCTGGAGATCCGTTATGAGCTGCTTCCCTTCGACTTCGCCAACTTTCAAGCCTTGATGAATAAGGCTGTCAAGATGGAGCACGGCAAGCTAGTTCTTGAAGAATCTAGAAAGCGTGCTCGAGATGCGGCGAAGCCTCTTTCTTCCACTCCGCAAAAGAGGCATGTTTGGGTTCCTACTAGTGCATTCAACCGCGCTACTCCAGCCCCAAGACCATTTGGTTTTATGCCTCGTCCTCTGGTTCAAATTTTTTCTCCGAGACCGATGGGAGGACAATCTGCTAGCCCTGCTCCAAGACCGCCGTATGGAGCTTGCTTCAATTGTGGCCAGCCTGGCCATTTCTCTCATGATTGTCCTCAACGACAGAATCCTACACCTAACCCTGCTCAAGGGCAAGGTCAGCCTGTGGCGTACCCGGTTTTAGGGCCGGATACGTGTCACGGACCCGGAATGGCATATGATTAGGGGAACGCGAAGTCGCCAAGGACCGACTTCCACCTCTTGAGTAGCATTTCCATAGTCCTGATACAATCTATCGTGCATTACTTCCGCAGAGACAATGTGATTGGCCGTCTCCATCTCAGTCTCATCCTCTTCTTCGTCGTCACTTGGTGCTGGTACCGAAATGCTGGCGCCTCCATCAGTAACCTGGGGAATGAGACGGAAGGGGGAGAATAGGAAGATCTCATCGAAGTGATGCCGTAGGTGGAGAACTGCTTTCCTTGAGGCTTCCAGTCGGGCATCCGCATCACTTGGTCTGGGTGCTGTAAAGGTTTGATCCAGATCCGAAACTCTCACTGTGACCCATCCCATCCAAAAATGAGTCTTCCCGTGAACCTTATAAGTCTTGGCGTGGAAGGCAGGGAGGTCTTCCTGAGGCACTCCAAGGTACTCCAACATTCTCCACAGTAGCGTAGCCCAACCTCCTAGCTGATGTGGGTCGGTCACAATATTGTACACCATCCTATACAAGTTTAGGGTTAGAGAGGATATGGTTAGCCACACAAGGAAAAACAAATGCAATAGGGGAGAACATTCAGAACTAAGAGTGATGAGGTTAAGGAATAAAAAGCAATCTACTTATTAAATTTAAACATAGGGTTAAATTTTGCAAATAGTTTTCTCGGCATTGGCGAGTCCTATCTAACGACCACCTGCAATTGGCTTCCTACGGTCAGCTCGGCTCTGATACCAAGCTGTCACGGACCCGGAATGGCATATGATTAGGGGAACGCGAAGTCGCCAAGGACCGAAGGACTCGTCAGCCCGGTGGTACGGTACCTGCGCCATACGCACCAAGGTAGAACGATCCGACACCCGCCACATGCGAGCCGGCCGGAAGCGACCAATCTTCCCAAAACCACATACGATTCCATGATCCGGTGAAGAGTCAGAGTCGTTCCCGAATCCTACCACGACGAACAGGGTCGGAGGAGCCCGGCGATTCTACCCACACCCTAACCTAGCTCGGTAGCTAGTGGGTCGCTCGAAAGCCCGGTAGAACGCCCACACCCTGCCTGGCCGGCACAGCATCTCAGCCAGCGGGTCACTCAACCAACACCTGCTCGGCTTAGTAGAAAATGGTACGGCCTCGATCCTTCACGGCATACCCATACACTTCATATCATTCACGCATTGTGCAGGGGCAGCCTGAATTAACAACTCGGATATCATCACAAAAGCTCTACAATACGATATTACCAACAACAGTCCACGATGGGACAACATATTACAGTAGTCGGTTATATCCGAAAACATATCCGAGTACGGAGAAGTTTAACAACAGCGGAAGCTAAGAAGTAAGACCCACAGCGGCATCATGACCGCTGACCAAAAACCACATCTATCCCGCAGATCAAACACTACCGAGGAAACCCCAAGTTCAAGCATCGTCGAAGTAATCTTCGACCACCGGCTCACCTGCAAGCTCTAGGATTAACCTAGGTGAGTACAAAGTACTCGCAAGACTTAATCGTGCTTGATTAAATGTCCTACCCATGCTAGTTTAGCAGCAAGTAAACATGAGGCTTCTCAGAGTAACAATATACAAATTAATAACATAGCATCATCAGGTAAGTAAAGACAAGTTAATTAACCAGTTAAATCAGATAACAACAGGACATGAATAAATCACCACAATTTCGATTCCTCAAGTTCAAATCCAAAGGGGGGCAGCCATATATCCAATTCAATCCGATCCATTTAACAATCCAAATCCAAGGGGGCAGCCATATGTCCAATCCGAATCAATTCAGCAGCGATACATTATCAAAATCCGAAGTAATCCATCAAAGACACATTGTGATTTAATCTCTCGGACCGCTACCGACAAACTCAACCCCTGCCGATATAATGAGTGCATAACCGCAAGGAGGTAGCGAACCTCCAAGGGGCGTGGAGGCTTATCCCATTACACCTCAGTGTTGGTTCTCGCTAACGATCCCGTGTGATAAGGGATGGTGACACGCTGAAGATAGGGTTGATGCGGTGACAAAACTCTACTTGCTCCTGGGTCACCTTCACGCTGCAATTAGCAACAACCGTACCCATTGTGCACGCCCTCGGCTCTCACAACTCACTTAAGGATTTGGTTGAAGAGCCACAGATGTTCTCAACGTGAGACCCATCCTGCTCGTATTAGTGTGCTTAATCATTTCATAGGACATCCAACCCGAACATACCCATACGACATCCAATCGAAACATCAATACATAAGCACACATTAAAGAGGGCATACACAAGAGTACGGAAAGTAAAGATGCAACAAGCTCTGCTTGCCTTGATAAGGTTGTTCCGGGTCTTGCGTGGAGTCGTAAGCCGGGTGGTCACCTTCTTCTTCGGGCTCTGTTGCAATTAACGCAAACACCGGAAAAGAAACGATAAAAGATGATGAGTTCGGCATGTATGCATGTATGAATGATGCAATTGCTTGACTAGATGTGCAGTGGGTGTCGAAGAGTCGGAATGATCTACATGGTTCCATATTAGGTCATCGGAGACATGTGATATCTAAAATGCATGCATGACGATTTAAAAGCTCCGATGAGTTAGGGTTGCGACTATAGTGGTGAAACGTGGCAAAGGGGTGTATTAAGTCAATATGAGGTTAGGTTATGCAATAGGATGCTAAGGTACGTGGGATCGTGCGAAGAGGAGCTAACTTGCGAAGCTAGGGTTTTATCGGGTTGCGACAGGGCAAAACAATAACTCTAAATATGGTGCTGTGCATGTATCCAAAATTAATCCTTGTTTCAGTCATGGTGTAGGAAACTTCATGAGCTTTCCAATGATATCAAGTTTGCTAAAATCCGAGTTATGGATCACAAGTTATCGCATTTTGAAACTAGCCGAGACAAATGATTAAACCCTAGATAACCTACTGTGCATGTAATCAAAATGAACTTTTGATGCGTCCAAGTTGTAGAGATTTTCGCCAGCTTTCCAATGATATATAATTTGTCAAATTTGGATTCGCGGTTCAAAAGATATGAAGGTTTGAATTTTAACACAAAATCTGCCCAAATCTATCCTAACCCTAATTTCTATGCGTACCCAGACCTAATCTCTCTCTCTCTGCGCTACTGGATCTTCTTGCTAACTCCACCCGAGAACGCACTCCAAAACTAACCCTCATAATCCGCACCTACTGCTCGGTGGACCCCCGAGGTCAGTGACCCGGGAGCTCGAGATCCAATCGGACAGCGCCACGCGTCCCTCTCTCTTTCCCTCTCCATCTCTCTCTTCCTTCTCTCGGAACCGACCGGAGGAAGGGCTCAGGCGGCGGTGGGCTCGCCGGAGCATCACCGGAAATGGCTCCGGGACCCGGTCGAGCTCGGGGAAAATGGCAGGAGGTCGAGGAGCTCACCCCGGATCCGATTTGGTGCTCGGGAAGGGCTGAGGGAGGTCGGAGGATGGCGGACGACGAGGACCGGCGGTGGTAGCTTCGGGTCGATGGTGCAGAAGGGGCTCCGGGCATGGATTTGCAACGGGGAGCACACGGGGAGGTTAGGGAGAACGTGAGGAGGATAGGGGAAGGAAAGAGGGAGCTCGGGAGGCACTGAGGCCGTGGCGATGCCTCGCCGGAGTTGGAGGAGACGGCGGCGAGTGGAGCGACGACGACAAGTCTTCCCAGGGCACGGATCTGAGCAATGGAGGATAGGAATGAGCGAGGAAGATGGCTAGGGAGCTTGGGGAGGAAGGGGAGTAGCCGGGGCTCACCGAGACGTCGGGAATGGCTCACCGGAGAAGGGCGCCGGAGTTCGGGAAGAAAGGGGGTTGGGCGCTAGGGTTTGGGGCGGAGAGAACGGGAAGGAGAGGGGGAAAAGGAGGCTGTCGGGAGCGGCTTTAAAAAGGGCGACGGCGCGGCGCTCGAACAACCCCGGTCGGGACGGCACCGCCCACCGGAGCCAGCGAGCGGCGGCGACGTGGAAGCCGGGCCCTGACAGGCGGGCCCGGGCGCTGGCGGGGGAGCGGGGAAGGCGCATTCGGGAGCAGGCGTGTCACGGACCCAGAATCCGCATATGATTAAGGGAACGCGAAGTCGCCAAGGACCGAAGGACTCGCTAGACCGGTGGCACGGTACCTGCGCCGTACGCACCAAGGTGAAGCGATCCGACACCCGCCACGAGCGAGCCGGTCGGAAGCGACCAATCTTCCCCAAACCACATACAGATCCCAGATACCGGTGAAGACTCAGAGTCGTTCCCGAATCCTACCACGACAAACAAGGTCGGAGGAGCCCGGCGATTCTACCCACACCCTAACCTAGCTCGGAAAAGCTAGTGGGTCGCTCGAAAGCCCGGTAGAACGCCCACACCCTGCCTGGCCGGCACTGCATCTCAGCCAGCGGGTCACTCAACCAACACCTGCTCGACTTAGTAGAAAATGGTACGGCCTCGGTCCTTCACGGCATACCCATACACTTCATATCATTCACGCATTGTGCAGGGGCAGCCTGGATTAACAACTCGGATATCATCACAAAGCTCTACAATATGATATTACTAATAACTGTCCACGATGGGACAACACATTACATCAGTCGGTTAAATCCGAAAACATATCCGAGTACGGAGAAGTTAACAGCAGCGGAAGCAAAATAAATGAGACCCATAGCGGCACAGTGACCGCTGACCTAAGACCACATCTATCCCATGAATCGAATAGCTAACCAAGGAAACCGGAAGCTAAGCGGTATTGAAGTATTCCTCGACCACCGGCTCACCTGCAATGATCTAGGAATATCCTAGGTGAGTACGAAGGTACTCGCAAGACTTATTCGTGCTTGATTAAATGTCCTACACATACTAGTATAACAGTAATTAAACATGGCATAATTCGAGCGGAAAGGTACAACATTCAAGAACTTCATTGACAGAACAAGGTTCCCCATGGGAAACAACTCACAGATCAAAATTCACACGTATCCACGAAGGGACATGGTGGCACTCACTTGCCGTATCTTAATACATGGGTATAGGGGCACTCACTTGCCCACTATACACCTTAATGAATAAGCAGGCACTCACTTGCCTTTTCCCACTCACTTGGGATATCACACCTCACCACATTGACACACATTCACATAATCTCTCGGATCGTTACCGGCAAATACATCCCCATGGAAATAACCAGTGCTCTTCACTCGGAGGTAGCTAATCTCCAAGTGACCGAGGCTCATCATGCGAAACGTCCATGGCAGAGATTTCCGCTAACGTCCACGCGGTGATAAGGGAAATGCTACGACCGGAATCACCTCAGGATGGTAGACCCTACCAACCGTATCCGTCGAACGGAATCACCTCAGGATGGCGGAACCAACCGTATCCGTCGAGCGGAATCACCTCAGGATGGTAGAACCTACCAACCGTATCCGTCGAGCACACCCTCGGCTCTCACACCTCACTTAAATAGATTCAAGTTATTAGAAGGACCAAATCAATTTCCAGCCATCGCTAGACACAACTGGCAGTACACCCTAACATGCTAGTTCCACCGAACTGAACCACACATTCCATACAACGATTCACACATCAACAGGTAATCAAGTAAAGTATATAAGTAACGATGCAAAGATGCAACAAGCTCTGCTTGCCTTGGCCGGGGAATTCCTGATCTTGCGTGGGGTCGTGAGCCTGGTGGTCCTCTTCTTCGGGCTCTGGATGTGAACGATAAGAGTACCGGAAAAGAAACGATAAAAGAACAGTAAGATCCAGCATGTATGCATGAATGCTTGACGAGAGATGCATGTGCCTACGGTGGTTAGCGATTGCCGAGGGGTTATTACTACGTGCAAGACTTTGGCTTAGCTCATCGGAGGCTTGTGTGTGGTATCTAGAATGCATGCTTGGCTTATTAGGATGCTCCGATGAGTTAGGGTTGCGTCGTTAGTAGCAGGGCATGGTATTAAAACTGACGGGGTTGGTAGGGTGAAGGTAAGCCGAAACATGAGTTCAACCCAATTGGAATCGTCTGATTCGGAGTTACGGTCATCAATTAGGGTTTGTGCCGTTTTACGACCAGAGGACTAACGAGGGTGGTATGGGGTGATACTAAGTATGCAATTCTGGGATGACTTATGGGTGTTAGAAACCTAAGGCAACGAGAGTCCTCAATCGGTAATAACAGATATTAAGGTATTACCCTACCCATGCAGGTGTGTCGATTTCGGTTGATTTCATGTTAGGGTTAAGATTAACTACGCGCAATAGATGGTTATGACCTCAATTGTTTATAGTATGAAAGTGTTCAGCGCTGTGAACTTAACGTGACTGGGATCGCTCGAATTGGACCTACGGTCGCTAAGTTGGGGTGGATCAACATTCGGGTTAATCTAAAGGCCGAAACATACTAACCCTAATAACCTACTGTGCATGTATTCAAATCAAGGTTTTGTTCCAGCCAAGTTATAGGAAATCTCGTAAGCTTTCCAACGATATAAAATTTGAAATTGTTGGACTTACGGTTTGAAAGTTATCGCGTTTCAAAGTTTGCCGGAAACCCTAAACCTAACCACTGCGAAAATGAAATTGCTAAACATACCCGAATCCATACCCCTCTCTCTCTGCTGCGGAGGCTCCAACACTAAACGCACCCGAGAAAACTACCCCAGACCTCACCCTAGGCCTTCGGCCCACTGACAGACGGAGCCCACGGTCAGTGCTGACCGTGCACCCTTGGCCAATCCGAGGGCGCCACCTCACCCACCCCTCTCTCCCACTCACTTACCCTCTCTCTCTTCTCAGTGCGGCCGGAGGATGAACGCCGACGGCGGCGCTTCACGCCGGAGGTAACCGAACGGCGATGGGGAGCACGGCAAGCTCGGGGAGTGCGGCGGGAGCTCCGGGAGCTCACCTTGAAGACGATGCCGAAGCTCCGGAGGGCTGGGGAGGCCGGAGACGAGCTGGCGGCGAGATAGACGACGGTGGCGGCCGGAGTTGCGACGGGGAGGATGCTCCGGTGGCCGGTCTGCAGCAAGGAGGGGGTAGGGCGTTAGGGGGAAGGAAAGGGAAGCTCGGGGGCAGGGAATCGAAGGGAGGGGAGGACCGGTTGCTGCCGGATTTCTCGTCGGAGAGGTCGGCCGGACTTCGGGAAGAAGGCGGCGATGCGAGCGGTTCCGGCGGTGGGAGAAGAGGGGGAGGCACCCTAGGGCTTCGGACAGGAGGGACGAGGAGGAGCGGGTTCGGACCGGCATTAAATATGGCGGCCGGTCCGGACGCCGGTGGCAGCGCCGCCCCGCTTGCCCTACCGGCGGCCGCGACGTGGGAGGCGGGGTCTGCCCTGTGGGCCCCGCGCGACCGGTGGGGAAAGGCGCCTCAAGCCCGAAGGCGCTTTCCCAGAGAGAAGACGGAAAAGGGGGGGGGGAGAAGGCGGGTAAGGGGCTACGGGTTGAGCGGGCTGGCGGGATGGGAATGGGCCGACGGGTTTCGGCCCGATTCAATTAGGGTTTGTAGTTTCTTTTTAATTTCTTTAATTGAGAGTTAGTCCAACAAAAGGAACTCGGAGATTTGGGATAAAGGGAAAGTTAAGTCCGAGATATATAGGACCATTCCAGATATTGAGTAGGAAAGGTGAAGTTGCATATGAATTGGAATTACCGGCAAGTCTATCCAAGGTTCATAACGTTTTTCACATTTCTCAACTCCGAAGGTGTCTCAAACCACCAGCTGAATCCGTCAAGTTATCAGAGATTGAGCTACAACCAGATCTATCATATATTGAAAGACCAACCAAGATACTGGAGGAAGACTGGAAACAACTCAGAAATAGAGCTATCAAATACTGCAAGGTACAGTGGAAGAATCATCCGGCACGAGAAGCAACATGGGAGAAAGAAGAAGATCTTCGTAGAGACTACCCCTACCTTTTCAGGTATGAGAGTTAGAATTTCGTGGTCGAAATTATTTTTAAGGGGGAGAGGATGTGAGAATTCGTATTTTCTAGCAATCTAAACGTTAGAATTTAATGACTTTATTCATACATGTCATTCATGCATAGCAAATTTGAGGAAAATTTTTTAAAAAAATTTCTTAAATAAACAAGTTGCATAGAGAAGTATCTATATATATGTGTGCAAAAGAGATGAAGTCTCAAACATTTACATATATACAAAAGAGAGTCCATTTATATATATACATATATATACATTCAAATGGTTCGAATACATTACAAATATCCAAAAATTATATATACAAAAGATTCAAATATTACAATCCATGTCTATTACAAACATTACAAAAATTTATAATAAGAATTTATCCATTGTCTTCTTCTTCAATTCTTCAATCCTTTCTCATCTCCAATTCTTGTTCAACCTGCACATAAACAAAAAGGCAAAGTACTACAAGAAGAATTGGGTTAGGATTAAAATGTTGCATTTCCATTTTGGAAATGCGTTTGTTTAGGAGGCTAGTTTTGCGAATCCAAAGAACCAGTTCTGGATTCAGATAAGATTTAAAGTTTGACTTAGAGTTAATTTTCGAATTAAGGCAATAGGCAACAATCTTTAAAGGCAGCAAGAAGGACTTATGAGGCAACATGTCACAAGGCATCAAGTAATTGAAATCGAATAGGCAACAAGTGCATAGGCAGCTGACCCCATGTAAGCAACAAGGCAACAGATTAAGCTCTAAGTCCATTTTAATTAAACTAACCTCCATTAGGCAACCAATTTATGTTAAACATGGATTATGGTCTGCTTTCAGGTTAAATCCAGCAGCCCTAGGCAACATAAGCATCGGGCTTTTAAAGTCTAGCAACAGCCAAACTTGCAACAGCCGACAGTTTCCATGCTAGGCAACCTTCCAAAACCCTGAAAATGCTGTCCAAAGGGGTGGAACCAGCAACAAGCAGCTGGTGGCACTGCCCTTGCCACCTCAAGCTTGAGAAAGGGATGTGGATCAGCTAGGGGCTGCCATGTGAGCAGCTGACTCACCAAAACTTGATAAGAGTCATCCCATAGGTGTCAAGCAAAGGCATTTTTGAATTTCCAGCATACCAGCCTTCAAACCTCTATAAATAGAACTCATGAGTCTCATTCCCATCTCAAACCACCCAAAACAGCACCAAATCAAAAGAGGCAAGAGTTAGAGAGCTGAGAAGCAAGCAGGGCAGCAAGGAGGAGGAGGCGAAGCCTGAAGAAGCAGGTCTCAGATTACCACAAGAACAAGCTACAGTTGGCTTAAGGTACAATAGAAGAAATAAGAAAAGAAAAGGGGAAGTGTTTAAGATCTGCAGGAGATATTCTGCGTTAGGTTAAATGAACCAACTTCTTAAATCAAGTAAAAGCCATCTGTTTCTTATCAGCTAAAGGTTTAGAAGGAATTAGAAAAGAAATGAGAAGAGACAAGCTAAGAAACAAGTGAGGGTAAACTGTTCTTATCAATTTAAGATCAAAAGAAAAAGAGAGGAAGGTAGGAAAGGAGGGAATGAGCTAAGCAAGAGTAGCATCTGATCTTAGAAATAGATAAGAAAGAGGGGAATAAGAATCGTAGTAGGAATGGTCCAGATCAAGGAAAGTATAGTAGTCTGTTCTTCTCAGCAAATACACAGCTAAAATGGAAGCAACAGATAATAATCGAAATCAAATAAAGAAGTCTATTCTTATCAGTTTACAGATTACATAAAGAGATGAAAATTAGAATCATAACAAGCTGATATGCATAGGAATGCTAATCAATAGAACCTGAAACATGCATATATCTAAACAATAGCTTCATTTTAAAAGGAGTCAGGTGTAGTATCTGTTCATATCAACTCCAGATAAAATCTCAGCAGAAGGATAAACTTGTAGCCAGGCATCTAGAGTAAAGCTTAATAATCCCCAATGCTATGAACACACATGTAGGCATATCACAGTTAACTAACATCAGAGCGAGCCAATTAACCAAAACAAGTGTCTTATCTATTCTTAACATCAATAGCTATTTAGAGATCAACTTAGAAGCTATTCTTCAAACTAATATACCATGCAACAAACCCTAGAACAAAATTTCCCCAATTTCCAACTATGTCAAGCACAGCTAAACCCTAGAACAAAAATTAGAGAATAGTTGGAATGGGAGGAGGCATGTTGAAGGGGATAGGGGTTTTACCGTAGGTGGCATCTCGTCGCCGGGGTTGCAGGCGCGGTGAACTCGCCGCCGTCCACCGGCGACGAGGCGCCGGGGCGGCGAGGTCTCCAAACAGGAACCGGCGGAGGCGGCCATGGCACCGGAAGACGGCGGGGGCGGTCTCCAGACCGGACCGAGGCGAAGGGCGGCGATGGGGAACCGAGAGGCCGGCAGCGCCATGGGGAAGAACCGAAGGGAGGCCGGCGATGGAGCAGGGGGAGGCCGGCGGCGCCGAATCGAGGCAAGGCCGAGCCCTAGGCTCGTGGCGGCGGGGCCAAGTGAAGCGGCCGGGTGAGAGACCGGCGGCGAGGCCGTGAGGAAACGGGCGGCGGCCGGTGAGAGAGGGGTGACGCCGGAGGGCGGCGGCGACCGAGAAGAAGCAAGGGGCGGCGGCGCACGGGTGTGTGAGAGAGAGAGGAAGGAATAAGGGGAATTAGGGATTTCAGAAGTAGGAGAGAGAGAAAGAATAGGGGGAGCCGGCGGTGTGTATAGCCGGGTTAGGTTAGGGTTTTGGGTCCCGAGCGGGCCAAGTGGGCCAGAGGGAGGCCGAGCGGGCCCCGGGCCGAGGGAAGGTTTCGGCCAGCCCAAGTTAAAAACAGCAGGGCTTTAGTTTTTGGGTTTTCTTATTTGTTAAAAATTTTCCATAAGGTAAAATCCTACAACAAATATATGTTCAAATAAAAATTGAAAAAACCCAACCCCCACTTTTATTCATTCTCTTTCTTTTTGATGTTTAGGAATTTTCTTTTGAAACTAAACCTAACAAAAGATAAATACTTCAACTTAGATTAAATAAAACTAGATTCAACTAAGTGATTCTGAAAATTCTTTAATCCAAACAACAATACCCCAAAGCAATTTGAAATTTCTAATAATGAAAATTTCTTTAGAATTCAACTAATGTATACATACGCGTATTGCATTCTTTTAAAGGAGGCTTAATACTTTTTCTTGTGAAATCTGTAAATTTAGATTCAGGGTTTTGCTTAGTACTTTAGGTCTGACTCCGCGTTTAAAACTTCACCGACGACCGCGAATTTTTGATAGTAAATTTTATAAATTCAAAAGATAGAGCAGATAAAAAAAATCAAGAAAATTAATAATAAATATCATCTATTGCATTGTCTTCGACAAGGTAGTCCACATCGTCCAAACAATCCAAATTCTGTAAATCAACCTCATCAAATTGAGCATGCATACATGCATATACTATTGCTATCTTCGGAAAAAGTCCTTATCGGACGATTATTCCACTTCAGATCCCGAGGTTCTGCCGATTTCGTCCGAAGGGATATCTCACTTCACCTCTTATCCATCTCAAGGCAAGTTCATTTCTTGTTCATGTTGAAGAATAATTCTACCAACATATATGCAATTTTCTTCTTCTTATCACCTGTGATAATTAATAAATGGACTGCATTATGATTCGTTGAATCATATATTGGTGGGCAGTGGAACCCCGGTTTGGAACTTGTGGGGTGGTCAGGGTTCCATTGCATATGGTATCATCATAAGGTTAATAACAAATGTCAGTTGGCATTCTTACGCCGTAAAGATAGCGTTAACCACAAGACCTGTTATGGGACAGGCGAGTCAGTAATACCTTCTTAGTGCATATCTCCCAGGAATGTATGTAAAGTAACGCCTGGGGAAGCGTTATGTCCCTCGCCCAGGGGAGCGATAAACCCTGAATTTACGCTTGGGGAGGCGTTATGTCCCTGAGATACACAGAAAAGTACGCTATAATGACGAGGTGGGTAGTTGGTGCTGGACCAACTACGTAAGGGGAGATATTGCAAAAGGGAAGGATGAAATGACTCGGAACCTTAGACCTGGCCGCGCACCGATGGGAGTGTGATGGGTCTCGTACCCGGCTATAGGCTAAGTACCACTTGTGGGTAAAGTAGCGCACCTCTGCAGAGTGTATTGAAGTGTGGCATTGTCACTCCCTGTTCTGGGTATGAACTGCGATCGTGGCGGGAAAGGAACCACCGGAGGTTCTAACGACCCGTGAAGCCTTCTGAACATAGCTAAATTAAAATTTACTCTCCAGGAACGATATTGGGTTCATGCATATCCTTTGAGGACTTTGTCCTAGTAGAAATAGTCATTCAAACACCTGTTGCTATTATGAACTTGTTGAGTACCTTCTGTACTCATCCCCTACGTAAATCTTTCCTTTGTTAGACTCTGAGTCGTTAGAGGTTGAGTATGAGGAAGTCGAAGTCCAAGAGGGAAAGGAGGAGCCGGACCTGACCGGAGGAATCGAAGGAGTCGATTACTATATCGACTATGGAGATCAAGACGGGGCAAAACCAGAGCAAGAGTAGTTTAGTCTAGTATAAGAATAAAATATCAGCTTTACTTTCCCGCACTTTAATTTTCAGTTCTATATTTCTGTTGCTGTTTTCAGTTGAACTTAACTTACTGTATTTCTGTAATAACTTATGTATATTTTGGAGTTTGTAATATATATAGTTGTTGGACCATCAATGCTTCTGTTGTACACTCTGATCGATGTAATATAATGAGATGGGATTTTGTTATATTATATCAAAGATTGGCACACTACACCGTGCAGTGGTGTGCAGGGTCGCCACAGGTGGTATCAGAGCAAATGTTCCAATTTTAGGAGTAAAAACCTAAATAGGAGACCTGTGAGTCTAGATTAGGATAATCTTATCTAAAGTTGGGATTCTTGGAAATGATAAATATTCATTGAGAATATTTTGTCATGCTTATATGATAGGATTTCTAATATTTAGTCAGTATTTTGTTTTCAGTGAAATTACTTGATGATACTGACAAATTAATTCTTCTCTCAACTAGGAATGGAAGAACATACTTTACCTCGCACCAGTCGCACCAGAGCAGCAAATCTGACAGAATTTCCTGGAGCTTGGTTGGATATCTGCTCGACCTCTTAATTATTCTGCAGGTCAAAGGAAGACCCAGAATAATTATCACCAGTTATTATGATGGACCTTTGCTAGCCAAATACAGGGTTGAAGTAGAGATACCCAATA
Organism: Stipa capillata; assembly: GCA_019208055.1. Classification (NCBI taxonomy): domain Eukaryota; kingdom Viridiplantae; phylum Streptophyta; class Magnoliopsida; order Poales; family Poaceae; genus Stipa; species Stipa capillata. The sequence goes on from JAGXJF010000246.1 coordinate 83,979, forward strand.
GAACCATGGTGGAGCAGTTGACCTACTATGCAGAAGGGAGAACTGCACAGGTGGCGGTACAGATGGCCTTGTTAAATGCCACAGTGGCCATCAGGGAGGCAAGAGCTGCAGATCTGCAAGGGACTGCCTATATGGCCATACCTTTTGATGCAGAATCTGATGAAGTAGAAGCCGGTTACTTAGCTTCTCTTGGAAGAAGTAGAACAGGAACTTCGAAATTCATCAAGAAAAGTGTAGAGGTCTCAAATGCTCTTCTAGGAACTATAAGGTCTTTAGAAGGAGAGCTTAATGTGCACTTAGCTAGGAGTTGTGACCCTGAGAAGGTGCATGAATTGTACCTTGAAAGGAAGAACTTAGTGACCCATGTAGATTCCTTAGTGCCACCATCCACTCCAGCTTTCTTCCGACAGACGGAAGAAAAACCTTTCATGACCCCTACAGGTTTACCTGAAGATTTCCGTTATGGTGGACCTATGAACCCTGTAACTCTTAGTGCCGAGGAGGAACCTTCTGAGTACTCTATAGAGCCTTATGAGCCTTACATCTATGGTGGGAGTACCAATCCTATTCCTGTTAGTTCAGATACTTTTGAGGGATCCTATGGCAGCTGTAGTGACAACCCTTGGGAGATTTCTTTTGAAAAAGCTAACATATCATCCACCTCGGATAGTGACTATTATCCACCCACAGGTTGGTCAAGTACAGAGCCTGAGTCACTTCGTCGCAGCGCAAGATCAAACAGTGGACTCCTTGGAAGTTTTGAGGCTACAACAGAGTCTAGCTGTAAGAGTACATAGGTTATAAATAAAGGATTGTACTCTTGTAATGAGATAAGATATGAACCTCCTGGGGGTATGTATTAGTGTGTACTAATAAAAGGTATGTTTAACCTTGTACACATACCCCATGTACAATTATAAGCTTGTATAATACAAGGTATATTTTATGCTGAGTTTTGTTTGGAATTTCTGAATGCTTAGATGTGTACATGAAGTGTTAAACTTAATATACAATATGAAGGATGTATTATTGAGTTGCTCTTCATGTCACAGCTTAGGAAATGGAGGGAACTCATGATGAAAACTCCAGGAGGGAGGCAGAAGAACAGGCTAGAAGGGAAGCTGAGGCAAAGTCAAAGGAAGAAGCAGCTCATGGAACACCACCTCCACCACCACCAGAACCTACAACGGAAGAGGCCATGTTTCAGTTTATGCGAATGATGGAGGAAGGCGGGAGGCACAAGCAAGCCAGAATAAGTTCTTCAGTGAGCTTTTAGATAAAATGAGTAGAAGGGCTGGAGAAGCATCCGGAGTGACAGGAGTCAGCCTTGGGGATTTTCAGCAAACAAAACCTTTGACCTTCTCCACCGCAGTAGAACCAATGGAAGCAGAAGATTGGCTATTGGACACAGAAAGGAAGCTAGAGACCGTGGGCTGTAATGATGAAGAAAAAGTCCGTTATGCCACCCATCAGTTGACAGGACTTGCAGCCGCTTGGTGGGAAAACCTTAAGGGAGTGCAACCTACAGGCCGTGCAATCACTTGGAATTTGTTCAAACAAAAGTTCAGGGAGGCACATGTTCCAACCAGCATAGTGGAACTCAAGAGGAGGGAATTTCAGAATTTGACACAGGGAAACATGCCTGTGGTCAAGTATGTGCATGAATTTAATCGTCTTTCTCGCTATGCAAAAGAAGACGTAGATACCGAGACCAAAAGGCAGAAGAGATTCATGAATGGACTGGAGTCATTTCTGAAAATGCAACTCAGACTTGTCTGCACAGAGGAGTTCCAAGATTTAGTGGATCGGGCAATTACACTGGAGAATGATTATCAGGAAGTGCAGGAAGATAGGAGGAAGAAGGCTAGAATTGAACCACGTCAATTCCAGATGCTCCGATCCCGACCAACTGTGCCATTTCAGAACAAGTTCAGGCCAGCATCACCAGCACCCTTCAGAACGCAAGTACCTTTCAGAGCACCAGTACCTGCTAGACCAGCTGCACCAGCAAATAATTCTGTCAAGTGCGCAAATTGTGGGTATAATCATCCCACAAAAGATTGTAGGAGGCCAAGGATTGTTTGTTTTGGATGTGGTCAACCTGGACACATAAAAACTCAATGTCCCAATTCAAGACCGCCACAACAGGGAAATCAACGACCAGCTGCACCAAATCCTGCATCACAGCAAAAGAATTCCAATCATGGCAATCAGCAAGGAAAGGGGCGTGGAAAGCCGTACGGTCGGCTTAACTACGTCAATGCAGAACAAGCAGGAACAAACAATGACGTTATCATCGGTACGCTACCTGTCTCAAACTGCACTGGTATTGTGTTATTTGATTCTGGAACAACGCATTCATTCATATCTGAAGAACTCATGAGTAAAGTACGTTTACCTTCTCAACATCTTACAAAACCAGTATGCATTCAGTCCCCGGGGGGTATGATTGAAGTAAGCCAAGTTTTCATAGGTCTAGTCATATCCATCAATAAGTTGGAATTCTTTGCCAATGGAATGGTTATTCCATTAAGGGGATTAGATGTTATTTTGGGTATGGATTGGTTAGCCCGCTACAAGGCCAAGATTGATTGTGCCAAAAAGACCATAACCCTAGAAGCCTGGGAGGGCAGATATGAAGTATTTCAAGGAAACAGATGTCCCAAAGTTAGTTTGGGATTTGAGTTGAATTCTTTAGAAGGGCAGAATCTGAAGCAAATTCCAGTGGTCCAAGAATTCGCAGATGTATTTCCAGAAGAGTTACCAGGTATGCCACCAGATAGAGAAGTAGAATTCACCATTGACTTGGCACCCGGCACTGCTCCAATTGCACAGTGACCTTATCGGATGGGACCAGAAGAATTGGTGGAATTAAAATCTCAATTGGATGAGTTAGCAGCAAAAGGTTTTATCAGGGAAAGTGTATCACCATGGGGAGCACCAGTACTTTTTGTGGACAAGAAAGATGGAGGAATCCGTATGTGCGTGGATTATCGGAATCTTAATAATGTCACTATTAAGAACAAGTATCCATTACCACGGATTGATGATCTTTTTGATCAAGTAAGAGGGGCAGGAGTTTTCTCCAAGATTGATTTGAGATCCGGATATCACCAGATTAAGATCAAAGCTGAGGATATACCAAAGACAGGATTCGTTTCTCGTTATGGTCATCACGAGTATCTTGTGGTACCTTTCGGGTTAACGAATGCACCGGCAGTATTTATGAATCTGATGAACAAAGTGTTCATGAAGTACTTGGATAAATTTGTGATAGTGTTCATTGATGACATTCTGATATATTCCCGAAGTAATGAAGAACATGCTCAACATCTGTATACAGTTTTGCAAACATTGAGAGAACACCAATTGTACGCCAAGTTTAGTAAATGTGAGTTTTGGCTTGACCGAGTTTCATTTTTGGGCCATGTCATTACCAAGGATGGAGTAGCAGTGGACCCCAAGAAAGTAGAGTCTGTATTGGAATGGAAACCTCCTACCACAGTTACAGAAGTCAGAAGTTTTCTTGGAATGGCAGGATATTATCGGAGATTTATTGAAGGATTCTCAAAATTGCTGGACCAATGACCAAGTTATTGAGGAAAGATGTTAAGTTTGAATGGACAGAATCTTGTGAGAAAAGTTTCCAGGAGCTGAAACGAAGACTTACCACAGCACCAGTTTTAGCATTACCTGAAAGTGGAAAGGATTTTGTGGTATATTGTGATGCCTCAAAATCAGGGCTTGGATGTGTTTTAATGCAAGACCGAAAAGTAATTGCTTATGCTTCACGGCAATTAAGACCTCATGAAGTAAATTACCCAACTCATGATTTGGAGTTAGCGGCAGTAGTCTTTGCTTTGAAACTTTGGAGGCATTATCTATATGGAGTCAAGTGTGAATTATATACGGATCACAAGAGTTTAAAGTATTTCTTCACTCAAAAAGAGTTAAATATGAGGCAAAGGAGATGGCTGGAGCTGATCAAAGATTATGATCTGAATATCAACTATACACCTGGAAAAGCTAATGTGGTAGCAGACGCATTGAGCAGAAAAGCAGTTTGTCATCAGATAAAAATGGAAGAAGTTCTAGAAAAAATCCTACAAGATTTAGGCAGATCAGGTATTGAGTTGGTAATAGGCGAGAAAGAAGGATATCTAGCAGCTATGTCAGTACAATCAGGGTTGCAAGAGAATATCAAGAACCGACAAAAAGAGGATGAATTTATTTCAGAAAAGATTAAGGAAATTTCTGAAGGAAAACCATCAGAATTCAATCTAGAAAAAGATGGATCTCTATGGTATAGAGGAAGAATTTGTGTTCCAAATGTTGCTGAAATCAAAGAGTTAATATTGCAAGAGGCTCATCAAACTCCATATACCATTCACCCAGGAAGTACAAAAATGTATATGGATTTAAAAGGTACATTTTGGTGGAATAATATGAAGAGAGAAATTGCCAAGTTCATATCCGAATGTCACACATGCCAGAGGGTAAAAGCAGAGCATCAGAACCCAGCAGGACAATTACAACCCTTACCAATTCCAGAATGGAAGTGGGACGAAATCGGAATGGATTTCATAACCGGATTACCAAACACTCAGAAGAGAAAGGACACTATTTGGGTAATAGTTGATAGATTAACCAAGACCGCTCATTTTCTTGCTATCAAATAGACTGATTCTTGTGAGAAACTTGCAAGAATTTATGTCAATGAAATTGTCAGTAAACATGGAGTACCAAAAAGAATTGTATCGGATCGAGGTTCAGTTTTTACCTCAACATTCTGGCAACAGCTACAATCAGCCTTAGGATCACAATTGGATTTCAGTACTGCTTATCATCCTCAGACTGGTGGTCAGACAGAAAGAACCAATCAGATCTTAGAAGACATGCTGAGAGCATGTGTACTTGATTTTGGAGGATCATGGGATGAACATTTATGTCGACGATCGGTGAATCGGCGATCTTACGGTATTCGTGGAATGAGGATTACTGGGGGGTAGGGACCTCTAGGGCCCAAGTGCCAGGAGCTCTGACAGCAGGGGATAGCCGTTTTTATACAGGTTCGGGCCTCCCTCAGGATAATAACCCTACGTCCTGTTGCTATATATTAATGGAGAACACGCTTACAATGGGGGTGTATGTTAGTGGCTACCCTAGGCCTAATCATAGACTAATCTAAGCTAAACCGCCGGGCTCGACTCCTTCGAGGCAGCGGGTCTTCTAGGGCTTCGCCTCCTGAGATCCTATGCTGCTTGTGCTGCGACTAGATTGATCTGTTGGGCCTGGGGGACTTGTCCTCCCTCCCCTACGGGATTGCTGATCCTTATATAGGGGGTTCCTAGGGTCGTACTGGACGTAGACTTACGCTCGAGTAGGACTCTGGCCTCCTTAAACGTCGGGATTGACTTCCTAGTTTAAGGGGAGTCTTCCCTTCCTGAGAGGGGTTACCTTGTCGTCCAGGGATCCTTACCGGGTACGCTGTACCTTCCTAAAATCCCGAGATTCTGTATACGGATACCCCTAATATGCGGGAAACTGTACTATTCATCATCAAGCCCCCCATCAATACGTGAAGTGAGGTCATGATGGTTCTGTTGGAAATCTGCCCTTGTCGGGGAAGCAACTCCAAGTAGGCGACTTCGAGTACTCTTGCTGACAATGTTCCCGAGTAGGTAATATCTCTACCGGGTAGTCGTGATATCCTTGGTCGGGATGAACCTCCGAGTAGTCCCAGGCATTTTTCTGGGCTAGCTTGCCCGTGAAGCACCTTTGGTTTAAACTGATCCATTGATCACAGACACGCGTTCGCTGGGTAGATTTCTGAGACACCGAACCGTCGTGGCGGAATTTTTGCGTGGTGATGAAGAATCTTTCCTTTTTCTGTGCTACTGCTTGGCTGACGCCAGTTAGACCGCATCGCGCTTGTCAATTGCGATGAACAGGAACTTGTAGCCCCCGGGCGAGACCGGGAAGGGCCTCAGAATATCCAGGCCCCATGTCGTGAAGGGCCACGACAAGGAAATCGTCTGCAATGCTTGGACGGGCTGGTGAATACGTCTACCGTGAAATTGGTACTGACGGCATCGCTTCACCAAGTCGCTCGCGTCACAGAGAGTTGTCGACCAATAGAATCCTTGTCTAAAGGCCTTTCCGACCAGGGTTCGGAAAGATGCATGTGCCCCGAACACCTCTCCATGGATTTCCTCGGGTAGTTTTTTTACCCTGCGTCCGAGTGATAGACCTCATGAGCACTCCGTGAGCTCCTCGATGATAGAGGGCCCCGTCGCCCAGGAAGTACGTCTAGGCGCGTCGGGCAACCTGCTCAGATAGTGCATCGTCCTCGGGTACTGTTCGATCGTGAAGGTACATGTGGATGGGTTCTATCCATGAATCCTCAAGACTGACGGGAGCTACGAGTTGACCCGTAACTCCACTTGGCGCGTCAATACCTGATGATGTCCTTGAACGACTCTTAGACTCGAAGTCAGCCATCCCTTCGTCCACAGGTTTGCTAGAAGCTATGGACGGCGTCGAAATCCTTTTTGCAAAGGTCTCGGATAGACATAGAGATCATGAGGACGCCAGGCGGGCAAGACTATCGGCTCGGCGGTTATCCTTCCTTAGGATGTACCGTAATTCGAGCCCGATGAATTTCTTCTCTAGCTTCCTCACCTCTGCTAGGTAGCTGCCATGTTCTGGTCTAAGGTCTGATATTCCTTGGACACTCGTCTCGCTACCAGCTGTGAGTCCCCACTCACGAGTAGGCAACGGATACCAAGTGCGGAGACGACTCGGAGACCGGCAAGCAAATCCTCATACTCAGCCCCGTTATTCGTGGCCGGGAAGTCAATCTGCAGTGCATACTGCAGGCATTCTCCGGTTGGGGGAGTCAGTTTCGGCATGGGGCTAGTCGGCTGTGGAGCCCCCAGCTCAGGACGCCTGTCGTCCGAATTGAGCGAGGGTCTAGCCCCCCGGTCGCGACGCTTCTAGATACAATAAACAACTGAAAACGTTAGTCGTAATTTGCCTTTACTGAAACTAACCTTTTGCCTTTTTGCTCGCTTCGTCCGTGACCAGCGAGGAACCAACTGCGAGGCGAAGAGGTCTCGAATGGTTGAATGTAGATAACCTGCTAAGCTGACTTAACACTTTTTGATTAGTAACTGTGCTTAATCTGTGTGTTTTTTGGTTTTCCGAAACCTTGTCTGATCTGCTTATGTGAAACCTTGTCGGATGCAAGCGTAGACTTTAGTCGAAACCAGTGCCCTTTGCCTCCCTTCGGTGTAGGTATACGAATAGTGCCGTAGGTCGTTCTTGCTGTGATTGACCAGTCCATAGGTTTAGTCGGATGGAGGGCTCCGTGGCTCCTCGTCATCAGTAAACGCGATAAGGGGTCTTTCGTACAGCTTGTCGTGGCCATGGCAGCACCTCCGTATTCCTCTATTAAGGGAAGACTCCGGTGTTTAGCTAGTAAATTCTACACTTGCCCGATTAACAAAGTTTCACTCTACCCGAGGTATCTTCTGCTCCGAGTAGTCGAAGACGTGGATAAGCGTACGGGTTCCGTTGATCTAGTCGTACTCGTACCTCCTTCCCTTCCTTTACTCGGGATCAGGGGACCTTGCTACGGAACTGGGGAGCTTAGTCAACCAGGCCTTAGGTCTGGTCAGGTGGGGGGCTCAGTGGCTCCCCTGTCACCTGCAAACGCGTTAAGGGGTTTTCCTCGCATCCCTGGCAGTTGTAGCGTAGGACCCTTTTTCCTTTATGCAGGTCGAAGAAATCGGTACTCGTACTCGTACATCAACTTGCCGTGTTCTTATCCAGCCCCTGACTGACTTTTCGAGAGATATCTCGCATAGGCAGTCTGAAATAATTAATAATGAAGACATTGAACTAGAGACTTGGTATAATTCAAAACTGTGTTTTTTACAGGCTACTGTAAGAAAAATAATTATATGAAAACTGAGAAAAACTAAGCCGTCCCCTCCTCATTTAGCTTGTCGCCGGTTGCCCCAGAGACTCTCGTCCTCTTGTCGTGACCCGCTGACGAAACTTTGTCGAGTGCGCGTGCTGGGCGGCGACGCCCGGAGCGTCTTATTATCGACTTGTTCGTAGCTTGGCGATCTTTAAGGCTGGAGCTGGTGCAACTTTTGGAATCTGCCGATGAGGAGGCGACGGTCGTGCGATCTTACCGAAGGTGGTTACACGGGACTCTCTAATGGACACGACCTTTCTACCGTTGGCACGAGCGACCTGGATCGGGCGGCTTCTCCCGAGGAGCCGTTGTCCTGTCTAGGGGAAGACCCTGTTTTCTCCCTGTTCCGACCTAGTCGTGGAGCTCTTTCTCTGACTTGGCGGGGGTACTTTCTGAAGTCGTCGCTCGTAGTCGTGGAGGTGGTCTTAACAACGTGGTGGCGGGAGCCGCCACGCTGGCGTCTTGGTTAGAGGGTAGGTGCTGCTCTGCGAGGTCGAGGCTGCGCTTGTCGCAGAGGAGTGCTTCTCTGGGGGAGCTCTTTATCGTGAGGACACCTTTTGGGCCGGGCATCTTTATGCACTGGTAGGCGTAGTGCGTTGCTGCCATGAACTTGGCCAAAGTAGGGCGCCCCAAGATAGCATTGTATGCTGTTTCGAAGTCGACCACATCGAACAGGATCTTCTCTGTTCGGAAGTTCTCCGGTGTACGTTCCCGGGGGGGGATCTCTACACAGCGGCAGGCGGGTCTCCGTTCCGGCGAGGAGTTCTTTCCCCGGCGGCGGGTAAGCCCCCGTTCATGTGGGAGGCAGCCGTTGCATTGTGCTGCTGCGAGCCCCCGGGCAGATTCTGATCTTCGAGGTCTTCTCAACCATCGTCGATCGCGAGTACCATTCAGGGTCCTTGGCTGGACGATGTGTAATCGTATTCCATCACGTTGTCCTCATCGGACGCGACGTGGGTAAGATCTTGATCGTTCTCACGATCAGAGTTTACAGGAGAAATTCCAACCATGGGGCTGGTCGTTCCTGCCGGGAAGTCGTCGTTCAAGACCAACGTCCCGCTGAAGGCCATGGCGCACTCGGCTCTGAAGTGATCTGCTTCGCCATCCGAGTCCTCTCCAGGGGCGTACTCTCCGAAATCCACTCGATCCGTAACCGGGGTACGGGTCCATAGGGCCAAAGTTGTCGTAGAAACCCTGGTCCGAGTACCCAGTATGGGGCGAGATTGCGATCGGTTTTCCTGCCGGGTTTGCTTCTTCCTCCTCGGTCAAAACCGGGGAGGGCCGTGCAACCGGCGCTGGGATCTGATCGCGCTTAGTTGCGCGTCCTGCTGACTCTGATTCTTCCTGGACGGCTTGGTCCGGAGAGGTCCCCACGGTCGGCGCCATCTGTCGACGATCGGTGAATCGGCGATCTTACGGTATTCGTGGAATGAGGATTACTGGGGGGTAGGGACCTCTAGGGCCCAAGTGTTAGGAGCTCTGACAGCAGGGGATAGCCGTTTTTATACAGGTTCGGGCCTCCCTCAGGATAATAACCCTACGTCCTGTTGCTATATATTAATGGAGAACACGCTTACAATGGGGGTGTATGTTAGTGGCTACCCTAGGCCTAATCATAGACTAATCTAAGCTAAACCGCCGGGCTCGACTCCTTCGAGGCAGCGGGTCTTCTAGGGCTTCGCCTCCTGAGATCCTATGCTGCTTGTGCTGCGACTAGATTGATCTGTTGGGCCTGGGGGACTTGTCCTCCCTCCCCTACGGGATTGCTGATCCTTATATAGGGGGTTCCTAGGGTCGTACTGGACGTAGACTTACGCTCGAGTAGGACTCTGGCCTCCTTAAACGTCGGGATTGACTTCCTAGTTTAAGGGGGAGTCTTCCCTTCCTGAGAGGGGTTACCTTGTCGTCCAGGGATCCTTACCGGGTACGCTGTACCTTCCTAAAATCCCGGGATTCTGTATACGGATACCCCTAATATGCGGGAAACCGTACTATTCATCATCAATTTACCACTAGCAGAGTTTGCATATAACAATAGTTACCAGAGCAGTATCCAGATGGCACCGTTTGAAGCATTATATGGAAGGAAGTGTAGATCCCCAGTATGTTGGTATGAGACGGGAGAGCAAAAATCTTTTAAGCCAGACTTTATCAATGAGAGGCAGAATGTTATTGATATCATTCGAGATAGACTGAAGATAGCACAAAGTAGGCAGAAGAGTTATGCTGATAAAAAGAGACGGAAATTCGAGTTTAAACCTGGGGAATTGGCATATCTGAGAGTTAGTCCAACAAAAGGAACTCGGAGATTTGGGATAAAGGGAAAGTTAAGTCCGAGATATATAGGACCATTCCAGATATTGAGTAGGAAAGGTGAAGTTGCATATGAATTGGAATTACCGGCAAGTCTATCCAAGGTTCATAACGTTTTTCACATTTCTCAACTCCGAAGGTGTCTCAAACCACCAGCTGAATCCGTCAAGTTATCAAAGATTGAGCTACAACCAGATCTATCATATATTGAAAGACCAACCAAGATACTGGAGGAAGACTGGAAACAACTCAGAAATAGAGCTATCAAATACTGCAAGGTACAGTGGAAGAATCATCCGGCACGAGAAGCAACATGGGAGAAAGAAGAAGATCTTCGTAGAGACTACCCCTACCTTTTCAGGTATGAGAGTTAGAATTTCGTGGTCGAAATTATTTTTAAGGGGGAGAGGATGTGAGAATTCGTATTTTCTAGCAATCTAAACGTTAGAATTTAATGACTTTATTCATACATGTCATTCATGCATAGCAAATTTGAGGAAAATTTTAAAAAAAAATTTCTTAAATAAACAAGTTGCATAGAGAAGTATCTATATATATGTGTGCAAAAGAGATGAAGTCTCAAACATTTACATATATACAAAAGAGAGTCCATTTATATATACATATATATACATTCAAATGGTTCGAATACATTACAAATATCCAAAAATTATATATACAAAAGATTCAAATATTACAATCCATGTCTATTACAAACATTACAAAAATTTATAATAAGAATTTATCCATTGTCTTCTTCTTCAATTCTTCAATCCTTTCTCATCTCCAATTCTTGTTCAACCTGCACATAAACAAAAAGGCAAAGTACTACAAGAAGAATTGGGTTAGGATTAAAATGTTGCATTTCCATTTTGGAAATGCGTTTGTTTAGGAGGCTAGTTTTGCGAATCCAAAGAACCAGTTCTGGATTCAGATAAGATTTAAAGTTTGACTTAGAGTTAATTTTCGAATTAAGGCAATAGGCAACAATCTTTAAAGGCAGCAAGAAGGACTTATGAGGCAACATGTCACAAGGCATCAAGTAATTGAAATCGAATAGGCAACAAGTGCATAGGCAGCTGACCCCATGTAAGCAACAAGGCAACAGATTAAGCTCTAAGTCCATTTTAATTAAACTAACCTCCATTAGGCAACCAATTTATGTTAAACATGGATTATGGTCTGCTTTCAGGTTAAATCCAGCAGCCCTAGGCAACATAAGCATCGGGCTTTTAAAGTCTAGCAACAGCCAAACTTGCAACAGCCGACAGTTTCCATGCTAGGCAACCTTCCAAAACCCTGAAAATGCTGTCCAAAGGGGTGGAACCAGCAACAAGCAGCTGGTGGCACTGCCCTTGCCACCTCAAGCTTGAGAAAGGGATGTGGATCAGCTAGGGGCTGCCATGTGAGCAGCTGACTCACCAAAACTTGATAAGAGTCATCCCATAGGTGTCAAGCAAAGGCATTTTTGAATTTCCAGCATACCAGCCTTCAAACCTCTATAAATAGAACTCATGAGTCTCATTCCCATCTCAAACCAACCCAAAACAGCACCAAATCAAAAGAGGCAAGAGTTAGAGAGCTGAGAAGCAAGCAGGGCAGCAAGGAGGAGGAGGCGAAGCCTGAAGAAGCAGGTCTCAGATTACCACAAGAACAAGCTACAGTTGGCTTAAGGTACAATAGAAGAAATAAGAAAAAGAAAAGGGGAAGTGTTTAAGATCTGCAGGAGATATTCTGCGTTAGGTTAAATGAACCAACTTCTTAAATCAAGTAAAAGCCATCTGTTCTTATCAGCTAAAGGTTTAGAAGGAATTAGAAAAGAAATGAGAAGAGACAAGCTAAGAAACAAGTGAGGGTAAACTGTTCTTATCAATTTAAGATCAAAAGAAAAAGAGAGGAAGGTAGGAAAGGAGGGAATGAGCTAAGCAAGAGTAGCATCTGATCTTAGAAATAGATAAGAAAGAGGGGAATAAGAATCGTAGTAGGAATGGTCCAGATCAAGGAAAGTATAGTAGTCTGTTCTTCTCAGCAAATACACAGCTAAAATGGAAGCAACAGATAATAATCGAAATCAAATAAAGAAGTCTATTCTTATCAGTTTACAGATTACATAAAGAGATGAAAATTAGAATCATAACAAGCTGATATGCATAGGAATGCTAATCAATAGAACCTGAAACATGCATATATCTAAACAATAGCTTCATTTTAAAAAGGAGTCAGGTGTAGTATCTGTTCATATCAACTCCAGATAAAATCTCAGCAGAAGGATAAACTTGTAGCCAGGCATCTAGAGTAAAGCTTAATAATCCCCAATGCTATGAACACACATGTAGGCATATCACAGTTAACTAACATCAGAGCGAGCCAATTAACCAAAACAAGTGTCTTATCTATTCTTAACATCAATAGCTATTTAGAGATCAACTTAGAAGCTATTCTTCAAACTAATATACCATGCAACAAACCCTAGAACAAAATTTCCCCAATTTCCAACTATGTCAAGCACAGCTAAACCCTAGAACAAAAATTAGAGAATAGTTGGAATGGGAGGAGGCATGTTGAAGGGGATAGGGGTTTTACCGTAGGTGGCATCTCGTCGCCGGGGTTGCAGGCGCGGTGAACTCGCCGCCGTCCACCGGCGACGAGGCGCCGGGGCGGCGAGGTCTCCAAACAGGAACCGGCGGAGGCGGCCATGGCACCGGAAGACGGCGGGGGCGGTCTCCAGACCGGACCGAGACGAAGGGCGGCGATGGGGAACCGAGAGGCTGGCAGCGCCATGGGGAAGAACCGAAGGGAGGCCGGCGATGGAGCAGGGGGAGGCCGGCGGCGCCGAATCGAGGCAAGGCCGAGCCCTAGGCTCGTGGCGGCGGGGCCAAGTGAAGCGGCCGGGTGAGAGACCGGCGGCGAGGCCGTGAGGAAACGGGCGGCGGCCGGTGAGAGAGGGGTGACGCCGGAGGGCGGCGGCGACCGAGAAGAAGCAAGGGGCGGTGGCGCACGGGTGTGTGAGAGAGAGAGGAAGGAATAAGGGGAATTAGGGATTTCAGAAGTAGGAGAGAGAGAAAGAATAGGGGGAGCCGGCGGTGTGCATAGCCGGGTTAGGTTAGGGTTTTGGGTCCCGAGCGGGCCAAGTGGGCCAGAGGGAGGCCGAGCGGGCCCCGGGCCAAGGGAAGGTTTCGGCCAGCCCAAGTTAAAAACAGCAGGGCTTTAGTTTTTTGGGTTTTCTTATTTGTTAAAAATTTTCCATAAGGTAAAATCCTACAACAAATATATGTTCAAATAAAAATTGAAAAAACCCAACCCCCACTTTTATTCATTCTCTTTCTTTTTGATGTTTAGGAATTTTCTTTTGAAACTAAACCTAACAAAAGATAAATACTTCAACTTAGATTAAATAAAACTGGATTCAACTAAAGTGATTCTGAAAATTCTTTAATCCAAACAACAATACCCCAAAGCAATTTGAAATTTCTAATAATGAAAATTTCTTTTAGAATTCAACTAATGTATACATACGCGTATATGCATTCTTTTAAAAGGAGGCTTAATACTTTTTCTTGTGAAATCCTGTAAATTTAGAATTCAGGGTTTTGCTTAGTTACTTTAAGGTTCATGAACTCCGACGGTTTAATAACTTCACCACACCCGCGAAATTTTTGATAGTAAATTTTATAAATTCAAAAGATAGAGCAGATAAAAAAATCAAGAAAATTAATAATAACTATCATCTATTGCATTGTCTTCGACAAGGTAGTCCACATCGTCCAAACAATCCAAATTCTGTAAATCAACCTCATCAAATTGAGCATGCATACATGCATATACTATTGCTATCTTCGGAAAAAGTCCTTATCGGACGATTATTCCACTTCAGATCCCGAGGTTCTGCCGATTTCGTCCGAAGGGACATCTCACTTCACCTCTTATCCATCTCAAGGCAAGTTCATTTCTTGTTCATGTTGAAGAATAATTCTACCAACATATATGCAATTTTCTTCTTCTTATCACCTGTGATAATTAATAAATGGACTGCATTATGATTCGTTGAATCATATATTGGTGGGCAGTGGAACCCCGGTTTGGAACTTGTGGGGTGGTCAGGGTTCCATTGCATATGGTATCATCATAAGGTTAATAACAAATGTCAGTTGGCATTCTTACGCCGTAAAGATAGCGTTAACCACAAGACCTGTTATGGGACAGGCGAGTCAAGTAATACCTTCTTAGTGCATATCTCCCAGGAACGTATGTAAAGTAACGCCTGGGGAAGCGTTATGTCCCTCGCCCAGGGGAGCGATAAACCCTGAATTTACGCTTGGGGAGGCGTTATGTCCCTGAGATACACAGAAAAGTACGCTATAATGACGAGGTGGGTAGTTGGTGCTGGACCAACTACGTAAGGGGAGATATTGCAAAAGGGAAGGATGAAAATGACTCGGAACCTTAGACCTGGCCGCGCACCGATGGGAGTGTGATGGGTCTCGTACCCGGCTATAGGCTAAGTACCACTTGTGGGTAAAGTAGCGCACCTCTGCAGAGTGTATTGAAGTGTGGCATTGTCACTCCCTGTTCTGGGTATGAACTGCGATCGTGGCGGGAAAGGAACCACCGGAGGTTCTAACGACCCGTGAAGCCTTCTGAACATAGCTAAATTAAAATTTACTCTCCAGGAACGATATTGGGTTCATGCATATCCTTTGAGGACTTTGTCCTAGTAGAAATAGTCATTCAAACACCTGTTGCTATTATGAACTTGTTGAGTACCTTCTGTACTCATCCCCTACGTAAATCTTTCCTTTGTTAGACTCTGAGTCGTTAGAGGTTGAGTATGAGGAAGTCGAAGTCCAAGAGGGAAAGGAGGAGCTGGACCTGACCGGAGGAATCGAAGAGTCGATTACTATATCGACTATGGAGATCAAGACGGGGCAGAGCCAGAGCAAAAGTAGTTTAGTCTAGTATAAGAATAAAATATCAGCTTTACTTTCCCGCACTTTAATTTTCAGTTCTATATTTCTGTTGCTGTTTTCAGTTGAACTTAACTTACTGTATTTCTGTAATAACTTATGTATATTTTGGAGTTTGTAATATATATAGTTGTTGGACCATCAATGCTTCTGTTGTACACTCTGATCGATGTAATATAATGAGATGGGATTTTGTTATATTATATCAAAGACTGGCACACTACACCGTGCAGTGGTGTGCAGGGTCGCCACACTCGACGCGGTCGATGAGGGAGTTCGCCGTGACTTCGACCGCCTTCATCAGTTCCGGGACTTCTTTGTCAGGAACGTCGGTAGCATACCCTTCCCCAATTGCTTCCATGTCAAGCAACGGGTAGTGGGACTTAGCCATCGCAAGCGACAACACAGCTCCGGATCGCGTGGCCTCCTTCTGTAGCCACCTCGCCTGATCTGGCACCCATCGAAGGCGCTCCATGATCACCTCCGCGTGGTCCGGAACTGGGTCGTCTTCCCACAAAGTGTCACAGGCTATCTGACCCGCCGTTTTTAAGGACTCAGCCGTCTCGCTGACCTTTTTGATGCGTATTTGGAATGCTGTGGAGATAGAACGAAGGCATTAGTAGGGCGTTCAACGGCCCCGACTGAACAAGACCCGAGTCAAGAACTTACCGGCGACAGAGTCTGCGGCTCTTTTGTTCGCCGACTCGACGGCCTCCAAAGCCCTCCTCAGGCTACCGTCGATGACGCTCGCCTCCTTCTCCAGCTGTTCGACGCGAGCCTTCTCCGCTCCGAGCATCTTCTGAAGCTTGGAGGCCTTGTCTTCAGCAGAGGCAAGTTGCCCGATGCGGGCCTTCATCGCCTCAAACTCCTCCTTGAGCTTGGAGTCCTCATCTTCCGCAGCTGCAGGAGACGGTCAGCACGGAGAAAACAGAAATGATCAAAGAAGCTCGGTTTCCTCAACTTGAGCTCGGGCGGCCTCCTGGCAGATGCCCCTCTTCAGGGATGCAATCTCGCCCTCCCGCGTGAGCACTTGCTCCTGTGTCACCTGGAAATCCCCTTCAAGTTATCCCACTCGGCCTTGCGCTGGCCGAGTCGGTCGAAGGCAGGGAGTTACTCCTGAAGGAACTCGATCTTATCCCTAGACCATTTGGTTAAGTTCTGCAAGAAATAGCAGAGGAGGTTAAGCTACTCGGACAAACGTAGAAGGCGTCAAGACCCTCCACTCGGCTCTTTGAACCAAGCGAAGGCTCAGGGGCTACACCCTCTAGGTGCACTAATCGTGCCCCCAGAGTGAAATATACAGAACAAACAAGGACCCTCTGCCCGACTACTCTAGTCAGCCGAAGGCTCGGGGCTACACCCTCTGGGTGCACTGATCGTGCCCCCAGAGTGAAATCTACAAAATAAACAAGGACCCTCCGCTCGACTACTCTAGTCAGCTGAAGGCTTTGGGGGCTACACCCTCTGGGTGCACTGATCGTGCCCCCAGAGTGAAATCTACATAATAAACAAGGACCCTTCGCTCGACTACTCTAGTCAGCCGAAGGCTCGGGGGCTACACCCTCTGGGCAGGGGCGGAGCCAGGATTTGAACATGGGCAGGGGGGGGGAGCAAGACACAACAAGCACAAAAATTCTAGCATTGCAAATATAATAAATTCTTTTGATGGTTCAGTACAGACCATATGGTCAGTCAGTAATGCAAAAAAGTTACATTTGTATTCCGTAGACCGTAGTGGGCTGACCAATTGGCAATTGCAATTGATGCATGGGCTGCAACCACGTTCGTGGGCTTCAAGCCTTGCACTAGCTCACCGTTGGGGGGGGCTAATTATTCCTAATCGTACCTAATCTGTACGTAATCAATTGCAAATCAAGTGGTTCGACGCAAACGTTGGGGGGAGGCGTGGCCCCTGCTCGTCCCCCCTTAGCTCCGCCCCTGCCTCTGGGTGCACTGATCGTGCCCACAGAGTGAAATCTACAGAACAAATGACGAACCTTCGCCCGACTACTCCAGTCAGCTGAAGGCTCGGGGGCTATAGCCCAATGGGCGCGCTATCGCGCGTTCACAGTGCAAGGAAAAAAAACAACGGCAAAATACGTACCTGCATTAACGGCAGGATTTTTCCGTTGACCAGGTTGGCGCTCTCCCTGGCAGTCTTCAGCAGCATCGGAAGCTGCTCTCCGAGCTGGGTGGTGGTGCTCATCACCTCCTCCCACTCTCCCGCCTCCTAGACGTCGTCGATCTCCCGGAGGACCGCGCTAGGCCTCGAGGGGTCTGTTTGCCGGACTCGTAGAGGTTGGAGGGCCAGGTGGAAGCTCGGCGGAGGAGGTGGCACGCGCTCGATATCCACCTCCTCCACCAGTAGCACCAAGTTCCCCCGGCAATCAGGCGGGGTGGTCTGCGCCTGGCTCGGCCCTGCTCGCTCTGCCACAGCAGGGGCCTGCGATTTGGCTCCGAGATTTTCTGGCCGAGGAACAGGCAGCAGGGTCGGCGGCGCACCGCCTCGTTGAGGGGAAGGCGGCGGCGAAGAAGAAGGTCTCGAGGAGACGAGGGCCTGGCATCTGGTCTTGACTGGATCCCGCCTTGACCGGACCCCGGGGCACTCGGCGAGTCCCTTGGAATATCCCCCGTTTTACTTGGCCTACAGAGACATCTAGGTTCGTTAGTTTTCTCCGTTATGAAGACAAAACAGGCAGGAGATGTTTACTCGATGGCTTACCTGGTGGATCGGGGAACGGGACACGTTTCCTGGGCCCCGGGGCCCGCCGCCTCGGTGCGGTGGCTGTTGGAGTCGGCGATGTCGGAGAACCGCTCTGCCCCCCCGAAGGCGGCATCGGCTGTCCTTTTACCCCTCCGATCGGGGGGGACTTCATCCTCAGCTGCCCGGGGAGTCTCCTCGGTGACGGCAGCTGGAGCCATAGGGGCAGGCTGGGCGGAGGAGCCGTTCTGTCCCCCCGGGGTGGCGCTGGTGGCTGTCCTCCTTCTCCTCCGTGCATGAAGGGGGACATCATCTTCATCTTCCTGGGCTTCCTCCACAGGAACTGCTGTTACAACCGGCGGAGGAGCGCTGGGCTCCTCCGTCGCAGATACCCCTCCCTTTGATGACCCAGCACCAGTGGACGACGGTTGGGCGCTTCCCTGCGGCGGCTGCCCACTGCTGGGGGATGTTGGTGTATTGGGGCTGGTTCCAGATCTCTTTCTCCGGAAGAGGCGCGAAAGAGCTGAACCCGAATAGATCCTGCGAGGTCGGGGTGCACAGACGCAGACCGAATATGACTCGTTTGAAGCATAGACTACAAATGACGAAGTCGGAGGATTGGCTGATCACCTGATTCGGAGAGTTGGCGAGGCTATAAGGTGTCGGATGCCTGGAGGTGTCCAGGTATGCTCCCTGGACCATCAGCTTCCCGACCTGGCGCTTGACCTCCTCCTCCGTGAGCTCGTCGGTTGTCTCCCGGGTCACATCTTGATGGTCGGTGTACTCATACATCGGACGGACCCTAAGCTTTGCAAGCTAGATTCGGCGCCTGATGAAGGTTGCTACAACGCCGACCCCAGTGATTCCCGACTGAAGCACTTGGGAGAGATGAGCCATGAGAACTTTGATCCCGGGCTGCTCCCATTCTTGCGGAAGCTCAGTTCAACTCGACCTGATCTCGGAAGGCTGACCCACGAACTCTGGGAGTGAGGGCTCGGGATTATTGCAATAAAACCACTCCGAGTGCCATCTTTTGTTAGAAGCTTGGAATGGCAGCTCCAGGTAATACTGGACGGCCCCGGGCCTCAGCTGAAATCCAGCGCCTCCGACAACAGCCGGGTTATTCTTGCTCGGCTGGGGCTTGACGATGAACAGCTGCCTCCAGAGTGCGAAGTGCGGCTCAATACCGAGGAAGCATTCGTAGAGCGTGATGAAGCACGCCACATGCAGCATTCCGTTGGGGTTGAGCTTGTGCAGCTCCAACCCATAGAAGTACAGGAGTCCGCACAAAAAGGGGTGCACCGGGACAGAGAAGCCGCGGTGGAAGAAGGCGGCGTGGATGACGAGTTTGCTGGTATTGGGAGTGGGGACTTCTTCTCCGTCGGTGGGATGCCATTCGATCAACTCCCTCAGCAGCAGCACTCCCGCCCCCACCATGGTGCGCAGCCGGGCCTCCGTTGCGGTGGATTTCGACCAGGGCTCCATTGAACCAGCCGGGGAGATTCCTTCACTGAGTGTCGCCCACACTATTGCATCTTCCTCCTCTTCGAGCGGATCTGCTTCCCAGACAAAGGTGGGCATTCAGTGGCGGCGGCCTAATCTAGGGTTTCTATTGGATGCCTGATCGGGGTTTGGCCGGCTAGGATGGGGAGGCAGATGTGCGAAACGGCGATGAGGTGGAATCTGCGCAGTGGCGAGATGGACGCAGGATTGACGGTGATTTGGATCTGCTGTGCGGCGGCGCTCTCAGCTCAGTGTCACGGGAAGATGAAAGGTTTTGGGTGCAGAGGAGATAAAGCGTGAAAGGGGAGCCGGTGTGAACGGACCGGGTTTTAAAGGAGAGACAGCCTGGCGGGTGCGAACTTTCCGCCCCCATGGGATAGCATTTCCACGGCGTAACTCCTCCACACTCGCCGCGCGACTCAGCCGCTTCAACGGCGTAAGGTTTCCGTTTCCGGATTCCACGTGATCGGGGTTTCAACGGTTAGCCTTCCGGGGATAACAGCCGTTTGATTACATCCCACATAAAGAGCGACTGTAATGTACCTTTAACGGATCACTAGTCAGTTACTGGATAAACTCGGAACTGAACGTTACGGTTTTGACAAGTTTCGGTGGTTGGTCCCCAGAGGAACGCAATCACTTGAATACACCCGAGTGAAGGGCAGTTATGGTGCGCCTTCAACAGGCCACTAGTCGAACACCGAGCAACTCGAAGCCACCGGTTTCTCCACCCGGATATTCCGGTGACTTTATCTTGGAATCTCCGGGATCTGGAATTTCCAGATTCAGCGGAACGTCCGGGCCTTAGGCTCCGCCACTCGGGACTGAAGCGCTATAGCTTGTGTTCTGGTTCTGACGTGAATTTCGAGGCATTCCCCCAGATGGACACTAGCTGGACCCGAAACACTCGGGAAACCAAATGCCACTCGGGGATTCAGTAGGTATTTATGGTATGTCCCCCGCGGGGCTATTAGCTGGTCTCTATCCGCTGGACATGACTGAATACCACCAGGACTTACCCGTTATTAACTCAACCACCATGATATTCCTGCCCTACGGGTGAATATTACTCGGCTTATTATCTCTACTCTGTAGGAGTTCTATGAGTCCCTCACAATCTTTCGGCAGGCAACAAAAAGGCGCGCCCAAACTGATGCTACTCGAAAAAAGGGAAGAAGGCAAAGGTACTCGTCTTGGGTGTTACCATGACAAACTGCAGTCAGATCGTGAAGGACTCGGGGGGCTACTGACGATGGCATAGCACCCGGGTATCGTCAAGGAGGACAAAGCTGGCCCTCTGAACACAGGATGGGTCAGGCCAACTACTCGGAGTCTGACTTCTACACGGGAGCGCCTCATCGACTTGGAGTACAAGACAGGGATAAATATCTACCCGGCAACCCCGGATTCAGTTGTAACTAATTAGGAAATCAATCTGTAAACCGATCCGAACTCTTGTAATTCTACCCCGGTCGCCTATATAAGGTCGGGTAGGGGCCCTCCGATCGGTACGTTCTCACGTAGACTCATAAGCTCTCATATTCTCATACACACATAGCCCTAGCAACTCAAAGATCTACTCTCGAGGTCTTGCGGCACTCGGGATATAAGCAATACCAATCACCAAACACAGGACGTAGGGTATTACCTCTTCTTGAGGGTCTGAACCTGCCTAATCTTTGTTTCCGGTGTGCACCCATCTAGATCTGCTGTGCTCACGCTGTCCTATATTCAATATTGCCGGATCTAAACACCGACAGGCAAGCACAATGGAGCCCATAGCCCACCAAAGCCAAAGCATGGAATGAACAAATGTTGTTCTCATCTTTCTGGGTGAAAGTAGGATACCCTTTTTCGACTGTTTCAGATATGAACTCTTTGGTCGGAGTCGAAAGCGCGCACGAGAGCACTACATGTATATGATTTTGTAGTATATTCTTCGCTGTGGTGGAGCCAACCCTCGAACCTGTGGAGTGTATAATTTTTTTGGCGAATCTCACGATGTGCACTCGCTGGCTAGTCTTAAGAAGCGATCGCACACATATTCTCTGGCCCCATGGTGCAGATGATGGGGCGCCAGGCATTGTTAGGTTGCGCAAGTAGCGCTGTGGGGAAGGAGGAGACAGTGGTGTGACTTGGCAGCGATATCACTGCCAGCGGTGAGTGGCCGGTGGAGACGGGGTGAGCGAGCCGGAGGAGCGTGGAGGAGCGGCCGACGTGAGAGAAGATGACGGGAAGGTCAATGACGGAGAAGAAAGCAGGGACTGGGGACGTCGGTGGGCTGACGCACGCATAGTAGAAATATGATATGGCTGTTCTTTTTCTTTGGTTCGCAATGTTACAATTTTTCATAAATATTCGCTAGATCATCCATTATAACATGTTTCTTACAATTGAATTTCAATTTTAGAAAAACTAGCAAGTTGTCCCGTCCAATTACGTGAGAAACGTCTTTAACCATCTTTAATTTTTTTTATTCATATAGATACATATTATTATGCTATTTGCAAGAACATCCAATTACCGCGCTAATTGTACATGATATTAGATCAATACATATAGCTAAAGTCCAAACTGTGTAACAGCCTGTCGGTAGTTTGTAAGTGTGTTGGGAGATTGTTTATACATCATATCAAGATTAAAATTCAGAGCGCTAGTCGGTTGATCATTTTGTACGTGATATTAGATCATTACACGGAATTAATCGAGCTCACTATATCTAGAAGTATGAAAGCATATAGAGATGGGCGCCCGATCATTTGTACTGAGCGGATATGTTGTTTATACATGACATTAGATCACTTGAAGTTAAAGTTCGGATCATGATTAGTTGATTGTTTGTATGTTTACTAGATCAATAAGTGGAGTTAAGGTCCAAATAGCCGGTCATTGAAATTAGATCAGTATGCAGAATAAAGCTCAAATAACTTTTTTGTGATACATAAAATTATGTATATCTATCGGATGTGTGCCATTGATAATTAAGGTACACCAAAGCAACGGCGGATAATGTGTAGGTACAATTATAAAAATCTATTAATTGAGATCCATTCGCAATAAAGGTTCACAGATCAATGGCTGGTGGATGTTTAGGTGTTGTTATAAACTTTATCGGTTGTGATATGTTTACGTACAATGATCAAAGATCGTCTAGGTATAATTATAAAGATCTATCGATTGTGATAAGTTAGGTACACTTATGATGATCTATTAGATGTGATCTATTGAGATATAATTATGAACATCTAATGGTCGTGATTTGGTTTGGTACAATTATGATGAACTATCGGATATGATTTGTTTATTTATAGTTACGAAAATTTAACGCTTGTGGTACACCAATAAAAAAGATGATTTTTTCCACGAGCCGCTAAATTAATGATTAAATGGTTTTTTTCATGAGAGTTTTTAACATATCTATCTTTTTTATCTAATCCGTCATAATTTTGTAATATATAATAGACGGTCAAGGTGCATAATCGACGTGTCATTTCTGCTTTAGCACGGATGAATTTCGCATAGAAAATTAGCTGTGTGATGTCTGAATTTTTCAAATTTGGTCTAGAATCGTATAGAATGTTCAGAGTTTCGGCAACGTGCCTCAAATTTGAAGCGCAATAAAAGAGCCACGCAAATACTCCTACAAGAATGATATAGGAGATGCATGACAAGAAGATTCACAGCACTGCGCCCTGTGAGAGGAAGGCTGCCACGCAGAAAATCACTCACAGTCACGGAGGCCACGATGAACGATTCTCGCAGGGAGCCTGTACAACATAGTTCTCTGCGAACATGCATGCTTATGTTCATGCAGACCTGTACGAATGGTGGCGTATACAGTCTTGCAGCGTGGAGACAGGACACGAGCGGGCCCCGCAGAATCCCCGACCACAGGATGGCTCCAAATATTCTTTTCTGCCTCCTCGCTGACCACCTCATTGACCCAAAAAAAACAATGAACTCCCTCTACTTTCGCGCAGTGTTCTCTCTGTTCATCTCTCAAAATATTACTAGCCTCTTTGGTGTTAATTTCTCTTCTCAGCAAACTGTATCTTTCCACTTTCTTTTCTTTCTTCTGAAACAGCATTTGTTTCTATTCAAAAATGGCTATAAGACTCGAATGAAAATATTCTCTCTCGTGAAAGCGATCAAGTGAATAGTAAGTAGCTTGAGCTGAGATCGATCGATCAGAGAGAGATTCAGAGTGCATGAGCTAGTAAGTACGTACGTACTTTTGCAGCAAAAAGTGATGGTTTTATCGTTCGCTTTGCGTGGACGCGAGCTGGGAGGCACATGCGGAACCGTCTCAATCGCAACCACTAATTTGGCGAACATTCTCTGGGCCTCCCTTGGGGAGAAAGGCGCCAAGAGCTAGGCTCCATGGCGTTACCTCCAAGCCAACCATCCCGTCTCTTTTTGCCTGCTGCCACACGGCCTCCACCTCCAAACTCCAGCCAATCCAACTAAATTTTGTGCATGTATACATGCATATCTTTACGTGTAAACTATGTTTATGCCACTAGCTTTTGCATGCATGCGCACTTTACATTCATATTTACATACACAGGTGTACTAGCTAGTATAGCTAGCTCTAATTCAGTTAATCAATCAAGTCTTTACTTGCATGCCAAGTCTCTTCGCCACTTCACCTTAGTCAATGTGAGCTACTGGTCAAAAGATGTGATCGAGCAGAGGAAAAGTGCAGTTAAATTAGCTAGCTAGTAGCAGCTGGATCGATCTTAATTAACAATTAATGGCCAATGTAACAGTTGGGGCAGGAGAGGCCTGATGTTACAGCTCGTCAGTACTCATGTTGATAACATATGAAATGACAAACCAATAACTGCTCCACCTAAACTATACTCCGTGTGCTCTTGGAGCACATAATATTTCAGTAACTGAGTGTTAGTGCACCAAGTATATGTAGTCAATTGTTATAGGCATCATGTGGTCTTGGAGTCGATTGTTACGATACACCATGTAGTACAGTTCCTGCTCCGTAAGACTGTAACCAGATGCACAGAATAGTTGTATTGAAAATTCACTGCCAGTGCATGTATCCACAGTGCTATAACGACAGTAAAAACAATTATCAGACAGAGAACAGTGCATGTATAAAGGCATGGTCCTGATTTGTGGACCGACCGAGGTTCACCTACCAAATTGTTCAGAGACAGTATGTGGAGACATGATCTTATTCTGTGATTGGTATGGAGAGGCTGGTGCAAAAGAATCTGGAGGGCATGCCATCCAACTGCTCCAGACAAAACCCACTTCACAAGTGAAAACCTAGAGAGAGAAAACAGGACCAAGAGAGAGAAGAGAGACATGCTTTTCTCTCCTTGCTCCCATGTGTCTTCCATCTCTCTCTCCCTTCTTGCTACTGGGTCTGAGAAGACTGAAATGACAGGTATTGCAGATAGTAGTAGTGGGGCTGACCGAGTGAGCTTGTGCAATATGGAATAATGGTCAGTGCGGAGAAATCCTTAGAAATTGCGGGCCAGTTTTTTCGGCTTCTATTGTTTAAATTTATTATCTGAGTTGTCTGATAAAAAGTCTACAATGCTCCTCAATTGTAATTATGTGCGGATGAATTGATACTGTGTAATTTCTTATTGTTTTGCCGCATATATGAGCAAGAAAACGATTTACGAACATCTTAAAGTGCTAAATATTACAATAAAAATATGGTATCATTGTTACTTGAGAACAATTGAAATAAAAGAAAGGTTGTAATGTTTTCTTCCCAATAAAAAGGGTTACAATAAAAGCACCATATTTTGTAGCGACTAATCCTCAAGGTACGAGACTCGTAGCTATAGCATCACGTATTGTGCCCATAATACCATCATCTACGGATGCTACACTAATATGAGAAGCGTTATCCTCATGAACATATCCTCCACTCTCAAACCTGTCGAAATGCTCATCACTTAGCTTACTATCACGAATGTAGTTTTGCAGACATGCGCATGAAGTAAGTATCATCTTTTGCGTCACAACTGTGTAGCGTGTTATGCCAAGGAGAATTTGTTATTTCATCTTAAGAACACCAAATGATCTTTTGATGACATTTCGTAGAGACGAATGACGATTGTTGAAGGTCTCCTTTCTCCTAACTGGAGGTGCATGTTGGAATTCAGGTACATGGTACTGCTACCCTTTGAATGGTGTTAGATATCCAACTCTGTTTGGATATCCAGAGTCAACAAGATAGTACTTTTCTGTAGTCATAACAAAAGAACATTGCTAATTAAGAACTTAACGAACATGAACAAACAATTTCTCTAAAAAAATTGCATATACGAATGATTACCTTTCGGAGGGTGTGGATAGGGTGTGGATAATTGTCATATTCAACCATAGCATCGGCCCATATACGTGTGTCATGAACAGATCCAGGCCATCCAGCAACAACAAAAGTGAACGTCATATCAAAAGCACACATTGCCATAAAATTTTGACTTGTAAAACATTTCCTATTGTAGTGTTTGATCTGCTCCTCTGCAGGCACAATCACAGGAATGTGTGATCCATCTATGGCCCCAATGGCATTCTTGAAATGAGGTCAAAATTTAGATTTTCTAACTGTGGGATGAGCATGGGTGAAAGTTGAATCATTGAGTCTAAGATAATCACCAGCCATGCGGTCTACACACTCCAGAACCTCATTAAACTTTCTGTTAATGGTAGATTGACTATGTTCAAACCGATCTGAAACATTATCAGTGGTCTGACATGTGCAAGTTGACTTTAGACCATACTTCTCAACCAAAAGATCATGTAATGGGTGAAACACTGACCTCCTCATCCTGAACATGGAGTAGAAAGATTTTGGAACCTTCTCCTTTTATTCCATCCACTGGATCCCTGTCATCATTGGTAATCTTCTTGGTGCGTACGGCACCCTCTCACCCTCTTGTAGAAAACAAGCTACTGCAACCATACACAAATCAAATTCTTCATCATCTGAGATATCCATCTGCAACATAAACAACATATATTCATGACAGCATAAGGTGAGAGCAAATAATAGCTTCATGATAGCACAACGTGAGAGCAATAATAGGTTCGTAACAACAATACAAGTTGACACCAAAGAATAGGTTCATAACAATACAAGTTGAGAACAAATAACACATATTGCTCTCTAGTTATTTTTCCTCTCCTCCCATGTCCTCTTGAGCCATCAAAGCCTCACACTAGTCTCTACGTCCTCCAAACAACTGAATTGTCACACCCCGATTTTCTGAAACCTGAAAATTAGGGCCAACAAAAACTTTTTGCGCTAATAATAATATTCTCTTAAATAAACCTAATCAAAAACCTTGTCGTCATCTCGCAACATTATCATCGTCTAATATAACCACCAGGTGATCTCTTCCCCCTCCTGACACAAGTGCTCAAACTTCCATTGTGTTTATCTTTCCACCAAACTCTGCCTAGTATCTCTCAATGCAGGGCGACCTTCGTCTACCTGCTCCTTACCGGACCCCTTGCGCATTCACATTGGCACACCTACAATTTCCCACATATACGTACCCACATGTGCATGTGTGCATGTTCGTCTACCATGCAGCATCGTTGCAATATTGAGCATATATACGACACAAACCCCTTCCAAATGCCATGATCTTCTGCCATCTACCTCGCCAGGTCATATCGTGAGTGAGTGCATATATATACTGCTTTTATATATGCACATGCACCCTAAAACCTTAACGCGGGAATACCCTAATGCCATACCTACACCATATACATCGATATGTATCGACGGTACCCTGCCAACGGCTGGACTCAAACCAAGATGAATGGATTCCCACGAGTTCCTATAACCTCTCCCCACCTTGCCACGCCCCGGAACCCTAGTTTCAAGCTTCGAATTCCCTCCTTCCTATTTAATCCAATTTTCCCCGAGAACCCTAATCAAGTGATCTATTGCTCCTCGACCTTTCCAAAAATTCCGGGAAAATTCATCGGACCACCTAATATTATCCTC
This sequence comes from Stipa capillata, assembly GCA_019208055.1. Classification (NCBI taxonomy): domain Eukaryota; kingdom Viridiplantae; phylum Streptophyta; class Magnoliopsida; order Poales; family Poaceae; genus Stipa; species Stipa capillata. The sequence goes on from JAGXJF010000246.1 coordinate 111,443, forward strand.
GACCTAAATATAAAATAATCCTTGAAGGTTCAGTACCAAAAATATATATACACCTAGATCCTGGTCAGAACTTAGTTTTGAACTACAACCTATAGAAATAAATTCCCAAATATCCTAATAAATTTCCACAATGGTCCTCATATATTTAGAAGTGCAAATATGCAAAATCATAGGCATGCCTAGTTCAAAATCTAAACTGGCGAAAACCTTCATGCAAATTAGCTATTCGCATGAAATCATAAACACGACTGTGATACAAGCACTCCTTAAATACTCATCACACCTATATCAGACCAGGAACCCATGCCCAACTCTGCCCCCTCAGTTGAACCCACGTGCATTGATTTGACCTGTAGCTCCATTTTCTACGCTTGTCCAGCCCACAGCTCACCTGAATCAATGTCTGAAACCTCAAATCAAATACAGCTCCCTGCCTGCTACACATTTTATTTTCCCTGCTGTAGCACCTTGCCACCTCCTGCGCTATACTCTCCACGTTGCGTTCGGTGCCTAATTTTTACTATACATCCACAGCAAGGTCTGACACACCCTCTTTACTCCTCACTCTCCTCCTCCCTCCTGCCGCATTTCTTTTCCTGTTGGCACAGTTACTATCCAGCAGCTCACTAACCTACCCCATCAATGCCTCTGAGCATCTGCAGCAAGCTCATATTCCCCTGGCCATAAATTTAACCGAGCTGTTCATCTCCTCTCCCACTGCCCCAAACCAAGCACAGCTACTTCCTATTCAAACATGCCACCTTTGCCTTCAGAGCAGTAAACGGCGCCTAACTCACCCCTCTTTACTTCCTTCCCTGTTTCATTTACCAAGCTGAACTCCTACTGCCACGCAACCTCTATTCTTCTACCCATTTTATTCCTTCCAGCTGAGCTTCTGTGTCTAAGTCCTCATCCATGCGTTTCCTCAAGACTCCATCTCCTAGCTCCATTCCCTACTATCCATTTCTTCCAAAATAGCCGAGCTATTCTGTGCTCCAATTTTTCCCAACTCTATTCTGTCCATCCCGAACCCTCTAGCTCATCACCCTTCTTCCTCACTTCTTCCTAGCTCAATCCCACCCCCGAGCTGTTTACTTCCCAAGCAGCCGAGAGCTCCTGTCTCCTTGTTCTTCTTCCAACTCCACGGCTCAGGCTGGGTTGCAGCAGTGGACGAGCTCCTCCCTCTGGAACCAGTAGGCCGCGCGCTCCTCCACCTTCTTGCCTGAGCTAAGCATTTGATCTCAAGTCTACAACCAGAGCTGCAGCTGAAGCCGAGCCCCCTGCCATCCCTCTTCTCTGCTAGAGCTCGGGCCAGTGCTCTTCCCCGAGCTAGCTAGTTCCCATCTCCCCAATTTCTGTCCGAGCAGCTCCCTAACTCGCTGCGGTTGACGGACCACCTGAGCGACCCCCACGCACCGCCTCCTGCCGCCACTTCCTCAACAAATCCGCCTCTCGCCACCGGCGGGGTAGACGGGGGCCAGTCTACCCCGGTCACCTTTCCCCGGAGTTCCCTGGACTTGAACTGGAACTCACCGCCGCCAGCGACGGGATTTTCCCCAACCCGAGCTACTCTGCCACGCACAGCTCTAATCCACTAGCACCGGACCTCCACGCCGACGCTGCCCGGATCAAGCACCTCGCTTCCCCGCCCTCGGCCCCGACTCTGGCACCACCCAGCCGACGCTGCTACCGCCACTCACCTCCTTCCGCCGCCACCTTTCTTGTTTCGCTTGCAGCCGAGCTCGCAGGAGTAGCTCTTGCGCCACTAGAGCTGCCGCTTCTGGACTCGACTACCCTGCTCGTCTCAGGTACCAAGCTCCCGAACACCGGAGGAGTGAGACGCCGCTGCCATATCCCCTCTGGCCTCTGCCGTTGTCCCTCTCTCTCTCTCTGACTACCTTCTGTTCAATGCCGAGTACCAATTCTAACGTACGTGTTGGTAGCCACTCACTGACCGACCAGCCCCACCACGGGTTTGAGAGAAAACGTAACTCTAAGTATCCATTACCCTTCCCTGAAAGCGCATTTCTCTTTTGAGCTCTGGTTCTCTGTTTAATCAGACCGCTAATCCCTGGTTCAACCGGTTCACCAAATCGTCTACCGGTTTCCGTTTCTGGAGAATCAAAATTGTCTAAGGACTTTTGACTCAAACAAATTCCCAAATCTTTAAACCATTCAATTTAAAACAGCAAAGATTAGACTTAGGGTACTCTTTTCTTTCTTTAATAGCAATATATATGTTGTATAGGTTGGTTCCAATGCATTCTAGAATAATTTTTGGAAAGCTCCACATATACGTATATATATCCCACCCTCAGGCTCCATCGTGAGCCATCCGTAAGATTGAAAACTCAACAGATTAGGTCATCATAAGTCAAAGAGTTTAAATTGACGTGGTCCTATTTCATTAAACTTGAGAAAAGATTCTGATTGTCTAGGCTAAAATTTCAGAATATCCAAAGCATAAGAATGAGATGATTTGAAGTACTCTAGAACCTCAGTAACCCAAGAGGACTAAAATTCCAAATAACTTCTCGAATAGGGGTCAACAGACTTAAGTAAGCTTCAAGAAGGTATCATCATTTCATGCGATTTAAAGACTAGGGAAGAAACCATAACACGCTTAGTAGTCCGCTAAGAGAAAATACCCGACTATGTTTCTCAAACCCTAACAAACTTCCGAGGCACTGGAGCCCTAACGCAACGAAAGCCCAAAGTGGATATCTTTGTCGGGATAACCTAAAGCACCTATTTCTATCATTCTAAGCTCCATAAAATCACGATAGCTAATCCAACGCGTTGTGGTTGCGCGAATTGATTATTCTGGTTTTGCGTTTGATGTTCTTGGTTCTTCCTTGCATCGTTGATTTATTCGTTGTTCCTTCGACGTGTAGATACCGACGTTAGGAATTGACGCGCGAAGGAATTCAGACAATTGTTGAATCAGGTTCAAGACCGAGCGCCGGACAATACTGCCAGGCAAGCATTCCCACTTTGATCATTTTGAATCCCATATGTGTGAACTTTAATTATTTTGTTTGCGAAACTTGCATGCTATATGGATATCAATGGTATTTTATGTAGACCTAGTTATACCCTATAACTGCATATGACTAAAGTCCAAATATCCGATCCTTGTAACCCTAGAAGTATTAGTCGGTTGTTCCACGACCGACAAAAGTATTAGGGCTATAGGCAGTAGCCATGCTTAGACCTGCTGTAGTAAAAACTAAATTTTTGTTCGAGTTACATGAACCCCTTTCGGGACATGGGAAATAAAACCCTCGGATAGCATGTGTTATCCGAGGTGGCATTTGAAAGATATGTTTGTCAAAACCCCAAATAAAACTAGAGATGATTTTGATTTGGGTGAGAATGGTAAGGGCAGCCGGGGGCTGTAGAGTATCTGATGATGGCATGGTCGTCCGGGACGAACATGGAGTTGAAAATGGAGTCTTACTCGAATCAGTTAAGGACCGAGTCTAAGTGCCGCTAAACCAATTCCTTACCGTACTTCCACATGCCCTTTATGGGAAGGACTTGGCTTAGTACCCCAGCAAGTATTAGGGTTTGGACCCGTGGAAGTAGGAAGCATGTGCTAGGTGTTTAAAGTCCCTAGAGATCCACCAACGCCGGGCGTTTGGGTGATGATGCGACACAGAGGTGGGGAGTCCCACTTTTGGTCCAGGACGCAAAGTTGGGTCAACCACCTAGCGGATCTAGCTTTGGTATGGAAGCGGGTGAAGGTCTCGTTGTAATAACCTTGCCGGCACTCCTTGTGAAGAGTGCTCGTTTGGCCATGGCAACAAAGGAGACTTACATCTTGTGGGTAAAGCCGTACAACCTCTACAGAGTGTTAAAAACTATTCGAATAGCCGCGTCCTCGGTCATGGACATGAACTGGCAAAGCCACACACTGGTTAGCCTAAGTTTTATTTGCGAAAACTTGGGAAAAGGGATTAAGGACGTGAGCATGATGTGTCCACAGGGTGCAATTTACGCTACAACGGCTGGTAGCAAGGAATTGCAGGAAGAGGAGGCTTGCCGTACTATCCCGGTATAGTACGGGCTGAGCATTGAGTAAGCGAAGGCTAGTCGTGCTATCCGGGATAGCAGCAGGCTGAGCACCGGGTTAAGCGGAGGCCAGCTGTACTATCCGGGATGGTACGAGCTGAGCCATGAAGTGAGAAGGCTAGTCATACTACCCGGGATAGTATGGACTGAGCTATCACTTGAGATGGGAAAGGAGGTAGCCGGGTCTACCTCAAGAGAGTTTTATTGCTTTGAATTGCTCTGATTTATAAAACTGCTTTTGGAATCTACCATTCTCGTATTTAAATTGAAAACTTACATTTCCACACAACAAGCAACTCAGGATAGAGTTATTCCTTGAATTACACCTTGCATGAAATATTGCTGTATAATTCTCCTGTGGGAATAGCTTGCGAGTACATTCAACGTATTCACCTGGCTTGTTGATTTGGCCAAACGAAGGAGACATCAATTCTGAAGATATGATTACGATCACGACAGCTAGGGCGTAACCCCAGTCAGTTGCCTGTCGGGTACGGCATATTGCTGGGCCACATCATCGCTTTTTTTTCACTGCAAATTTATAGCCATTGGGCTACAGGTATTAGACATTCGACCTTGACGGTCTATTTACTTAAATTCGTATGTATGTCAATGATATACAGGTTAACTTGTGTGTACCGACTACTGATCCAGGGACCGGTACAGTAATCACAAGGGAGTATCCGGCCTTAAAACCGGGTACGCCACATGAATGCATCACGATATTCTTTTTTCATAAACAGCTGTGTAGCATAGAATGCTCATCACTACCAGGCAGACCTCCATCCTCAACCACCATGGCCATCATCTCTTTAAACTCCTGTCTCACAGGATCAACAGTCAGCTGAGATGTCACCGAATTTTTGCTATTTTCCGTCCTCTCAAATATCTGCACAATACGTTCCAATGCTATTTTTGAAGCACTATCACTTGTCATCTTTTCAGTTGTCGTGGGACTAGGTGAATAAGGACATGATCTCTTCTTCCCACGAACCAGTATAGGTGTAACTTGAGGATCATCGTCACATCCTGAACCAGCATCATCGTCCACAATGTTAACGTGAGAGGGCCCAACTTGAGATGTTGGAGTTGGCACCCTTGCATGCTCATTTGTAACACTGTGGCAATCAAAATCTCACTCATTTTGTCCTCATCCGCTAGTGGAGCATGCCAAAACTTGGCCGCCTCTAGACATCTCTGCCAAAAAATATCACAATACCACATGAATACATCATTACGAAAACAAAAGAATCCATGGAAATAATATGGAAGCGGCAATACCTTTATCTCATTTTCCCACCAGTCATCGCTAGCCGCAATGGTCTTAGTGATAGGATCTCGTCCTAGACCGGATGAATGTTGCTTCAATGACTTCCATATATTGTAGTCCTTTTTGAGAGACTCCCACCTATTTTTGAATTGCTTAAGCTCATAATTTCTCTTTGTGCGATCGTTGAACTTGCTTATCAAATTGGCATACCCAAGTGGGTTCAAACATCTGGTGGGACGGTTATTTGCATGCACTTCTTCGATACACACATCAAGAAAAACTCTATCAGCAACGTGAAAGATCGAGGTCTATCGACTAGAGGGGGTGAATAGGAGATTATCAAATTTTACCCAAATTTATTGTTTAGCATGCAAAAGTGAAGCATTTAAAGGTGAAGCAACAAATTCCAAACTAGATCTAGCTCAAGTGAAGAATAACACTTAAGTAAAGAGCTAGAGAGAAGACTCAAGATTTATCCCGAAATTCAAGTTATTGGCAACAACTCTATGTCTTCGTTTGGAGATGCTTGAGCACTTAGCTCCGAAGTCACACAGACTTCACCTTCTTCTCCTTGAGCCAAGTCCACTTAGAACTTGCTCAATCACTCGTTTGAGGCGAATCCACATATTGGAGCTCTCAACGACGCCTAGTCGGCTAGGAGATGCCAAATCTCCAAGAGTAATGAGTCAAGATTACTAAACTCGAAGAAGCTCTTACTTGAATGTTCAATCAAGTCTCAAATCTCTCAAATCTTTGCTCTCTCAAAGTAGATCTCAAAGGAGTAAGAGGAAATGGGAACACACAATATGAGAGAGAGTATTTTGCGCAAAGTGTCCTCCCGAGCCCTCAGGGGGTCGGGGGCTATAAATAGGCTCAGCTCAGAAAGAGTCATTGGAGGAAAAGATTCTTCCTTGGAACAACCGAAACACGAACCCGGAAGCACCGAGCTTCAAACCAACGGTCATATTCTGAGGAACTCAGATGCACAGTGAAAGTCTCCAACTCAAAGTCAGTGTTCCGAAAGGAACACGGTCACACCGGGATTGAAGATTCTACTCCGCAGAGTCACTTCCAGAAGCGATTCCCGGTAGTGCTGACTTGACAAACGGTTTAAACCAAGATTTGAAGTAATGACACGTTCTTCTCTCACAAGAGGAGACACTTTGGGGCTCGCCGCCGCTTTGCGCCAGGCACATACCTTCCGCCCCTGGCAGTGGGCCCAGGGTGAGCTGGCACACTGGGTACCGGACAGAGGCTGTTCGGGAAGTCTTACCTTCTGACCCAAACCCCCGGAATGATGATCCAGGATCCCAAACCAAAGCGTCGACAGGAAACTATTCCACTACAACAACCCACTCAACTCCGGCGGGGGTCGCCACACCGCCCCATCCGGTTAGGCAACGCTTCGGCATTTATGGTGAACCCCGGGTATGGGTATATAAGGGAGAACCAAGGCATGAGGAGGGGATGAAAATAAGAAGGAGATCGAGGAGAAAAAAAAAAGAACAGAGGAAGAACACATGTGCTTACCAGGACTGATGTAATCAGCCAAATATTCCTATATACACAAAAGCAGGATGTAGGTTTACACAAGAAGGTGCCCGAACCTGGATAGAAACACAGTCTTGTGTTCTAGCTTCCTGCCGTTCAAGATCCGACGTAGCTCTTTTCCTCCACTTCACCGGTCGAATCCCAAAGTGGGTATTCCGGGCCCACCGACGCCGAACGTTTGTTCGTGACAGCACGGAGGGGGCTGGCTAAGGCGCTGTTGGGGCTCGGGTGCTCGGTAACTGGGGCGCTGGAGGAAGGCGATTGCCGGAGGAGTGTGGGAGGCGGTGTTGGTTGGGACAAACTCTGGCAGTGTTCGAGTGACGGACAAGCACGGCGGCGTGGGTGGAGGGCGGTGGAGGGAGCACGGTTGATAGTGATATGCCACCTTGTGTATCACCAAGAAGGACGAATCCGGCCCTCCCGGCCACGGGATGGGCGGGTCGACTACTCGGAGTCCCGAATACAAACACGGGGGCGACTCACGACGTGAGTACAAGACAAGGACTAGTACCAGTCCGGCTACCCAGGAATTTGTTGTAACCAAATAGGAAACAATGTGTTAACACGATCGGATCTGTAACCAACTACGGCCGCAGTTATATAAGCTTTTTTCGGTAGGGGACCTCCGATCGGCATCGCCGTTACACCAGCATCATCCTCCATTGTTTCATAGATCAGCCCCTTCGAGATCGATCTCTAGGGGCTGCGGCATCGGGATACAGCAATACAGCCACCAAACCACAGGAAGTAGGGTATACCTATCCGAGAGGCCGAACCTGTCTAAATCTGTATTACAGTGTGCAGGCCATCCTGAGTTGCGTGCTCACGCGCCCCTAGTAGGTATTGACGAATAATACTCGACATGGCGCGCCAGGTAGGGGACCGTGCGCATAGAACATCTGCCACGAGTCAGGATGGCTTTCGACAGCAACAAAGTCTTCGTCTGGAAAGCAGCCTGAAGTTCGCCTTCATAAGCGCTGTCCGGCCCTGGCCAAACTCTCGATTTTTTAAAGGTGGAACTTAATCGCGACAGATCGGCCAGCTTCACCTTGCTACTCTGGCGACGTCCCGATCGCAGAGGCTTCACAGCTCTTTCAGATGGACTCCCACGAAGACACAAGATAGTCCCCTCTCCCCAGGGAAGAGGCTCCGCGAAATCGGATCCACGCTTTACTGCACACGAGTTCGCACTCGGATTCCCGACTGGTCGGCGCCATCGACTCTCTCCTCCCTTGTCCTCGAGTATTATTCGGACGAGGATTGAAAGCTTGGCAGCCACAATCGTACGGAAAGTCTTCAGTCCAATGCCGGCACGCTAGACGCAAATGACGGCAGAAGTCCCCATTGAGCAACAAACGCCGGACGAGTGCGAGGCCACCCGACTCCGACTCCGTGCTAAGGAGGAAGAGTGATCGAGCAGCAGACTCGGCTCGCTCGCCATGCCAGCGAGACTGACAACAACGCAACGACGACATATGAGGATTCGAGGACGCAAGTCCACAACGAGCATCCGATGCGTGAGAAGGATGGGGTACGAATTGTTTTACCCCTCCCGAGAGTAACAAACATCGTCGCAGACACCCATTTGGCGCACACGCCATCGAGGATCCCGGGGGCAACCCGGGCTACGAAGAACTTCGACGTGCTCCGAATCCTGCTAGAGGCAAACCGCCATCCAGCAGCAGAGAAGAAGCCTCCGGAAGATCGACCAGAGCTCCTCCGCAGGTGTCAAGGAGCCGGGCTCTACGCCCCAGAAGAGCCCATCACGCGCGGCATGGGCGACGATGCAAGTCCCGACCGGCGTCAGCGGCAGGGCAACGTCCATGTGGCGATCGGCGCCGATCGAGACGCTCGTGGCACTATAGACGCCAGGACCGTGGTCGGCGAACCAAGATGCCGAAAGGAACGCACGACAGCTACCCAGGTCCACAATCGGCTCGGACCTAGGAACCCCGCGGACGCAGAGAGAAGCGCCCATCACGGTTTCCAGGGGAGAAAATCGTGGCAACCACCGCAATGATAGCGGCGCCACCAGCCGGGAACGTTCCCCTCCGACTTCCTCCGGCTTGGGGTACTCGGGCCCGAAAGCATTCGGCCCACGTATCCGCAGCGTCATCTTCCCGCCGCGATTCCGGGTCACCGGCATCGACAAGTACACGGGCGAGACGCGACCGGACATCTGGTTGTCCGACTACCACACAGCGTGCAGAACCAACGGTGGGAACGACTACGTCGCGATCCACTACCTGCCGCTCTTCCTGGCCGACTCAGCGCGAGCTTGGTTGACCAGCCTACCTCCGGGGTGCATCCATACGTGGAAAGACCTCGAGACCCTCTTCGTGAACAACTTCCAGGGCACCTACAATCGGCCCGGGAACGCGTGGGATCTCCACAGCTGTACACAAGGGGCGGATGAGACTCTCCGTGAGTACATCCAACGCTTCTCTAAGAAGAAGAATTCTCTGCCCGAGATCCGGCGAGGGCGACGTCATTACCGCTTTCTCCAAAGGAGTTCGGAGCACCGATCTGATCCACAAGATTGCGCGGAAGAATCCACAGACTACTCGTGAGCTTTTTGACATAGCCAACAGCTTCGCTACCGGCGAAGAGGCTGTCCGCAGTGTTACTCGGGATGACAAGGGCAGAGGCAAGGGCAAGGTGCCCGAGTCCTCCAGTCGGGATGACCAGCCCGAGTCATCTAGAAAGAAGCACCGCAAGCGCAAGGGCGGTGACCTCGTCGCTGCTGCCGAGCGCGCTCCGGCGCGCCGCCCACCGCGCACCAACACAACCTTCGAAGAGATGATGAGTCAGCCGTGTCACTTCCATGGACCCAAGTCCAATCATCTGACACGCGATTGCAACCTCTTGAAGAAACCTGAACAAGCCCTACGCCTCTAACAAAGGCAAGAAGGAACCCCCTCAAGACGAGGGAGACGAGTTCCCGAAAGAGACCGCTTGCTTGATGATCTTTGGCGGTCCCAACGGCTACGAGACCAAACGTCGCCAGAAGATCATTGAACGAGAGGTCAACGCAGCGGAACCGGCCGTGCCCAAGTACCTGCGATGGTCCGAGTCCGTAATCTCATTCGGACGCACGGATCACCCCGACTACATACCCCAGCCGGGACGCTTCCCCCTGGTGGTGGACCCGATTGTCTCCGGCGTCCGCCTCACCAAGGTCCTCATGGACGGCGGGAGTGGTCCTCAACATCCTCTACGTCAAAACTCTCGACGACATGAAGATCCCTCGATCCGAGATCAGGCCGACTGGCGCTCCCTTCCATGGGGTAGTACCCGGCAAGATGGCGAGTCCACTCGGGCAGGTCAGCCTGCCGTTACATTTGGCACTCCCGGACAACTTCCGGACCGAGACCCTCACCTTTGAGGTCGTCGACTTCTCGGGATCATATCATGCCATCCTAGGTCGTCCCTGCTACGCCAAGTTCATGGCTGTCCCCAGCTACGTCTACCGAAGCTCAAGATGCCGGGCCCCCATGGGGTTATCACAGTGCAGAGCAGCTTCCAGCATGCCTACACGTGTGATCTCGAGAACTGCAACCTCGCCGCGACCCAGATCTCCGAGGCCATACTCTCCAACCTCAAGTCAGCCGTGGTCGAGGAAGCACCGCCATCCAAGAAAGCTTCGACGTCGGCATCTTTTCAGTCGGCGCGGGACACCAAGTCGATCCGACTCGACCCCGAAGACTCCTCCAAGACGACGCAGATCGGGACTGCGCTCAGCGACAAATAGGAAAGCGCGCTCGTCAGCTTCCTTCAGGACAACCGGGACATCTTTGCTTGGACATCCTCCGACATGCCCGGGGTTCCAAGGGAGGCTGCTGAGCACTCTCTCAACGTTCGGCCGGACGCCAAGCCGGTCAAACAGCGCTTACGCCGATTCGCTGAAGATAGACGTCAGGCCATAGGAGAAGAAATAGCCAAGCTCTTAGCAGCCGGTTTTATTAAAGAAGTGTATCATCCCGACTGGTTAGCGAACCCAGTTCTTGTTCGCAAAAAGAATGGAAAGTGGAGGATGTATGTTGATTATACTAGCCTTAACAAGGCGTGTCCCAAAGATCCCTTCACTCTTCCTCGCATCGACCAAGTGGTTGATTCCACGGCCCGGGTGCGAAATTCTATGCTTTCTCGACGCCTACTCGGGCTATCACCAGATCAAGATGAAGGAGGACGACGAGATCAAGACATCTTTCATCACTCCATTCGGCGCTTTCTGCTACGTTTCCATGCCTTTCGGACTCAAGAATACCGGCGCTACGTACCAACAGTGCATACAGCGCTGCCTTCAGTCCCAGATCGGCCGGAACGTGCAAGCCTATGTCGACGATGTGGTGATCAAGTCCCAAAAGAAAGAAGACCTCCTGAGTGACTTGGGAGAGACCTTCGCCAACCTTCGAAGATTCAGCATGAAGCTTAACCCCGAGAAGTGCGTTTTCGGGGTCCCTTCGGGCAAGCTACTCGGCTTCCTTGTTTCCGAGCGAGGGATCGAGGTCAACCCGGGAAAATCGATGCCATCCTCAAGATGGCCCCACCAAAGAACCTCAAAGACGTCCAAAGGCTACCGGGTGCATGGCAGCTCTCAGTCGATTTATCTCCGACTCGGCGAGAAGGCCATGCCCCTCTACAAAACTCATGAAGAAGTCGGATACCTTCACCTGGACTCCCGAGGCCCAGGACGCCTTGGACGGCCTGAAGAAGTTCTTGGCTACCCCCCCGGTGCTGGCGTCTCCCATGCCCAATGACCGCTGCTTCTTTACGTCGCAGCGACTACTCAGGTAGTCAGCACGGTCTTGGTCGTGGAACGTCCGAGCCCGGTCATATTCAGAAGGTACAGCGCCCGGTTTACTTCATCAGTGAAGTACTCTCCGAGTCCAAGGCGCGGTACCCGCAGATCCAGAAGATAGCCTATGCGGTCTTCATAACATCACGGAAGCTCGTCCACTACTTCCAGGGCCACCCCATCACGGTGGTCAGCTCCTTCCCGATCTCCGACGTCATCAACAACCGCGACGCCACAGGTCGGATCGCAAAGTGGGCCATGGAGCTTATGGCGTTCAGCATCGTCTACGCTCCCCGCATGGCTATCAAGTCCCAGGCTCTCGCCGACTTCCTGGCCGAGTGGACAGAAGTTCAGTCCCCGCCCTCTGTTGTCGACCTCGAGCACTGGGTACTCTACTTCGACGGCTCTCTGATGCTTCAGGGCGCGGGGGCTGGCGTTGTGCTCATCTCTCCTAAGGGGGAGCGCTTCAAATACGTACTGCAGATCCACTTCCCGGCATCCAACAACGTCGCCGAGTATGAGGCTCTGCTCCACGGTCTTCGTCTTGCGGTTCACTCGGAATTCGCCGCCTCCTCGCGCGCGGCGACTCGGAATTAGTAGTCCGGCAGGTCATGAAGGACTGGTCGTGCCGAGACCCTTCCATGGAAGCCTACTGCCAAGAAGTCCGCAAGCTTGAAGCCAAGTTCGACGGTCTGGAGATTACCCATGTTCTGCGCCGAGACAACGAGGATGCCGATGCACTCGCCAAACTGGGATCCAGTCGGGACGTCGTCCCGGCGGGAGTTTTCCTCCAAGAGTTGCATACTCCCTCCATCAAGGCGGAAAAAAACACCCGAGACCGAAGAACAACAAGTCCCGGAGAATGACGCCACTCAGCGACCTCCTGCGGAGGTCCTTGTGGTCACCCCCGACTGGACGACACCTTTTCTCGACTACATCTTGCGGGACACCCTCCCGCCGGATAAGACCGAGGCACGCCGCATCGCGCGACGCGCCAAGTCCTTCGTCATCATAGACGACGAGCTCTACAAGAAGAGCACCTCCGGGATCCTCCAACGGTGCATACCTGAGGACTAGGGAAAACAACTGCTACGTGACATCCACTCAGGAGTATGCGGACACCACGCGGCGCCCGCGTCCTTAGTCGGGAAGGCATTCCGACAGGGTTTCTACTGGCCGACTGCCGTGTCGACGCGGAACACATCGTCCGCACTTGCGAAGGGTGCCAGTACTTCGCCTGGCAGATACACTTGCCGGCCCAGGCCCTCCAGACCATACCGCTTACCTGGCCCTTCGCCGTCTGGGGGCTGGATATGGTCGGCCCGTTCAAGAAAGCGCCGGGGGCTACACGCACATCTTCGTCGCAGTCGACAAGTTCACCAAGTGGATTGAAGCTAAGCCCGGTCGCCACGATAACTGCTGAGAAGGCCGTCGAGTTCGTCCGGGACATCGTTTTCCGTTTCGGCGTGCCTAATAGCATCATCACCGACAACGGCACTCAGTTCACCGGTCGCGCGTTCCTCCAGTTCTGCGACGACTTCAACATTAGCCTCGATTTCGCCGCCGTGGCACACCCACGCGCCAACGGGCAAGTCGAGCGGTCCAACGGGCTAATACTTCAAGGCCTCAAGCCTCGAATTTTTCAGCGACTGAACAAATTCGCAGGGCAAGTGGGCAGCCGAGCTACCATCTGTACTTTGGAGCCTCCGGACAACGCCAAACCGGTCCACCGGTTACACACCCTTCTTCATGGTCTTCGGTGCTGAGGCCGTCCTCCCGACTGACCTGGAGTACGGGTCCCCACGTGTCCGCACCTTCAACGATGCCGAGTCAGAAGAAGCTCGGCACGACGCCCTCGACCAGCTCGAAGAAGCCCGCGAAGTCGCCCTCCTTCGGTCGGCTAAGTACCAGCAGGCCCTACGGCGCTACCACAGTCGGCACGTACGCGGCCGCTCCTTCAATGTCGGCGACCTGGTTCTACGACGAGTCCAATCGAACATGGAGCAGCATAAGCTCTCGCCGCCATGGGAAGGCCCGTACATAATCGCTGAGGTGCTACGCCCGGGGGCTTACCGACTGAAGGACGGCGACGACAACGTCTTCACCAACGCGTGGAACATCGAACAGCTACGTCGCTTCTACGCTTAAACCCTTTTTCTCAGTGTATCAGACATAATAATAAAGAGTTCGCTTTTGTTCAAAAGTATCACTCTACCCGACTGCCTCGCTGCGCCACGTTCGTGGCAGGCACTCGACGGATTACCATCCGGGTCACCATCAGCGCAAAATGCTTAAGTACTGTGTATACAAGTCTAACGTTCACTCCTTGACTCCGATCGCCGGTCTACGCCACACCCTTACGCTACTCGGGACACACGCCCACGGCTAATCCCTACGCAAAGGAGGCTACGACGGATCGGCAAAGAGTACAAACGCACAAACTTACATACACAGGAACACAAGTTTTTCCGATGGGGCCACAACTTTACTTGTTAAAACTTGCAAAGTTGACACAAGTCACTCGGGCATCCCGAGTGCACAGCAAAGCAACTCGGCACCCCCGAGTCCTTTACAAAATCTACTCGGCTATTCCGAGCAGTTCACATCTACTCCTATTATCTACAGGCCGGAGCGACTTAGCAGCGACTCGACGGTGGGCTCGACGGACTCCACCATCCCCGGATGTCTTCGTCGGGCAGGTCCGCCGCGTACCCCTCCCCGATGGCCTCCAGGTCCAGCGTCGGGTAGTGGGACCGCGCCACTGCCAAGACCAGGCCGCCCCCCGTCCTCGCGCTCTCCTCCTCGATGAAGGCCACTCGGGTCGGTACTTCGTTCAGCCGCTCGGCGACCACCGCGACGTGAGTCCGGCGCCGCCTCGTCCGGCCAGAGGGCGCCGCACGCCGCCTGCCCGGCCTTCATCAGCGACCCGAGGATCCCACGGGACTTTTCAAGGGCCGCCTTCGACTCTGCACCACAAAAGGCAATTGAGCAAAAAGGAGACAGCCGGACGGGCCAAAGCCAAGAAACTGCACTTACTGGACTCCGCCGCCGCAAGGGCCTTCGTCGCGGCTTCGGCGGCTGCCTCCGCGTCCGCGGCTCTCTTGGCCGCCGACTCGGCGTCGCGTCCGAGTTGTTTCTCCATCCTCTCCGCCAAGTCGGCGCGAGCCTTCTCCGAGGCAAGCGCCGTCTCTAAGTCCACGGCCTTCTTGGCCGCAGACTCGGCTTCGCGCCCAAGCTCCTCCGTGCGGGTTTTTTCCGCCACCAGCTCCTCCTCGAGCTTCCGAGCCTGCTCCCTGGCGGCGTCCAGATCGCGGGCTCGGGCCGTCATCGCCTTGAGCTCCGACCTCAGCCGAGCGACCTCCTCTTCGGCTGCTGCAGATGACACCATGTCAGCACAACGACAAACAGACGAGGGAAAGGCACCAAGGTCACTCGCTCGACTTACCTTGGGACTTCGCCATTTCCTGCGAAAGGCCGGCCTTCAGGCCGGTGATCTCCACCCCGCGCTTGCGGGCCACGTCCTCCGCCGACTGCCGCTCTGCGGTGATCTTGTCCCATTCGGACTTCCGCAGATCCAGACGGTCAAGGATCGGCAGTCGGTCTTGGAGAAAGGCGGTCTTCTCCTCCGACCGCCGATACAGCTTCTGCGCCAAACGACAAGTCAGAACATGAAGTCACCGGGAAGATCAACTAAACCCTCCACTTGGTCCCAAGGACCAAGCGGAGGCTCGGGGGCTACACCCTCTGGGTGCACTGTTCGTGCACCCCGAGTCCGACTGACAAAGGACAAAAGAGTACAACTATACCCTACCGCCCGACTATTCTAGTCAACCGCAGGCTCGGGGGCTACACCCTCTGGGTGCACTGTTCGTGCACCCCGAGTGGAGACTACAAGGGAAAAGCAAAGGACCCTCCGCCCGACTAACTCAGTCGGCAGAGGCCCGGGGGCTACTCCCCAAGGGATCTACTCAACGGGAGAAAAAACTCACCTCCATCAGGGGCAGCAGCCTGCCGTTCAGAAGATTGGCGCCCTCCTTCGCCGCCTTCATCAGTGCAGGGAGGATCTCCCCGATCTCCTCAGCGGCGGCCGCCGCGTCCCGCCACTCCTTCTCCTCCTCGACGTCGTCAACCGTCGAAGCCGGATCCCCACCGTCCGCACCCCGGACTCGGAGCGGTCGGCGTACCAGCTCGGAGCATGGCTTGGGAGGCGGAGCCGCGCTGATCTCTCGCATCGGCGAGGGCGCGCGGGGACTCGGACCTTCAGCCGTCGCCGCATCCTTGCCCAGCGCCGCATCTTCACCGGCACCCGCGGGCGCCACCGGCGTCGAAGTTCCGGGCGAGGCCCTCCCTTGAGGAGCAACCGGCGCGGCTGGCTGCGCGCCGGGCCGCTCGGCGGGAAGGCTGGGGGGCACCCGCGGGCGGAGGCGACTGCGGCCGGGGCAATGAGGAATCCGCCGCAGCCGGAGGCGAGGGCGCCCGGGCATCCGAGGTGGCAGGGCCTTCACCCTGGCTGGACCCTGTGGCGTCCGGGACCACCTTCGAGATGTCCCCCACCCTTCGCGTCCTGCGGAGGCCACACCGACCACGTCAGCGCATGAAGAAAGACAAGAAACTGCAAAAGTGCTCGGCAAAGGGACTTACTTTGAAGACCGAGGGGCGACGAGGCGCTTCTTGGACCCCGTGACCCGTGGCCCGGCTGTAGCGGCAGTCGGGGTCGGCGCGGTTCCCGACCCGCCGGCGGCCCCGAAGGCAGCATCGGCGTCTCTCTTCTCCCCCCGACTGGGGGGGAGCGTCATCACCAGCCGCCGCCGGACCGCCGCCGGCGGCAGAGACCTCTGGTCCCGGTGGCGCCGGCATCAGCGCCAGCCGGTGCCGCGCCCGACCTTGTCGGCGCGACCCCCGCGGCGGGCGGAGCCGCCGGGCGGGCGCGGGAGGCCGGGGCGCCCCGTCTAGCCGGAGCGGCGCCCCGCGCGGCGTCAGAGCGCCTCGCGTCTTCGGACCGGTGCCCGCTGGCTTCCTCCTCGCCTTCACCCGGAAGGCGCTGCCATCATCCGACGACTCCTCCTCCTCGTCCTGGGCGGCCGTGCTCGGCGGAGGGGGCTTTACAATCGCCGGGCCCTTCCCCTTGGAGGGCCGGTGCTCTTAGAAGACCCGGCCCCCGTCGAGGGGCCGGTACCAGAAGGGGGCGTCCCCGCCGGCGGGGCTCCGCCCGCCGGGACGTCTGCGTACCGTGGCTGGTTCCAGATCTCGTCCTCCGGGAGGGGAGCGCTGGAACAGAAGCCGAACAGATCCTGCGAAGAAACAAAGACAGTGCCCGAGTCAGGCTCGGCCAGCGGTTTAACCAAAAAGGCACGACTTCGGATACTTACGTCGTTCGGCGCGTTCGCCCGGCAGAAAGGGGCCGGTCGGTCGGAGAAGTCCAGGCTCGCTCCCTGGGCCAGAAGCTTCTCCAGCCGGCTCTGCACTTCGCCCTCCGACAGCTCGTCGGCGGCCTCCCGAGTCGAGTCCTCCGGGCCGGTTGTACTCATACATGGGGTGCGCCCGGAGCTTGGCCGGCTGCACCCGCCACCGGACGAAGGTCGCGACGACGACCGTCCGTGAGCCCTGCGTTCATCGCCTGGCTGAGCTTCCCCATCAGCACGGCGGCGCTGCCTTCCTCTCGCTCCGGAGGCAGGTCCGACCAGCTTGGCTTGACTACTGGCGCTTGGCCTGAGAAGGCCGGCAGCGCCGGGTCGGGGTTGGCGCAGTAGAACCATTGGGCGTGCCACCCCTTGAGGGACGTCGGCATCGGCGGAGCCGGGTAACCCTTCACCGTACCGGATCTTAGCTGGAACCCGGCGCCCCCGACTACGGCCGGGTGATCCCTGCTCGGCTGCGGCTTCACCATGAAAAGGTGCTTCCACAGCGCAAAGTGTGGACGAATGCTGAGGAAGCATTCGCAGAGCGTGATGAAGCTGGAGACGTGCAGAATGCTGTTGGGGTTGAGGTTGTGCAGCTCCAGCCCGTAGTAGTAGAGGAGCCCGCGCAGGAATGGGTGGACTGGCACCGAGAGCCCCCGCTCGAAGAACAGGCTGTGGACCACCAGCTCGCCGGTGTTTGGGGTGGGAATGTCCTCTCCTAAGGCGGCGCGCCACTCGACTAGTTCTTTGGGCGGCAGGACCCCCATCCGGACGAGGGTCTCCAGTCTCGCCTCCGTCGTCGTCGATTTCTGCCAGGAGGCCATCGGTTCGGCGGATGCTCCCTCTCCTTCTTCTCCGGACAGCAGCTTCCAGACCAGGGCGTCCTCCTCGGCTTCGTTAGGATCGGCTTCCCAGTCCGGGGCTTGCATCCGACGGAGCCGGGACGGGGATTAGGGTTTTGGGGCGCGCGGAGCGATTGGGGGCGAGGGGAAGACGAAGTGGCAAGTGCAGGGTGAGTGCGGAAGTGTTTGAGAGCGTGGGTCCCTCCCGCAGCCTCTGCCGAATATAAAGGGGAGCGACCGGGCGGTTCGGATTCCCCACGATCGCACGTTCCGGATTCACCGCGGCCACGTCCGCGCCGTTTCGGATTCCGCCGCGCGTTTCGGGCAGGCCACGTTGCGGGTATCCTGCACCCACGACTTGATGGCGCCACGATTCGTGCGGCTTAATAAAGGAGATCCGACGGTTAGCCCTCCAGGCTATTCAACCCATCGGAATGCGTCTCCGCTACATGGTGGCTAAAGCGTATTCTCCGAGAATCACTAGCTAGCTGCCAAGTAAGACTCGGCACCGGGCGCTTTGGCTACAGAGGGTATCAGAGGCTGGCCTCCAGCAAGGAACGCAGTCGGCTGATTACACCCGAGTGAGGGACAGAAATGGCGTGCCTTCCGAGGGCCTCAAGTCGGACGCTGAGCAGCTCGGAGCTGCCGGATTCTTCACCCAGGCTCATTGGGCGCTCCGGCCTCGAAGCCTTGGTATCTGGGATCCCCAGATTCAGTGGAATGACCTGGCATAAGACTTCGAAACTCAGGAACCTATGCGCCGTGACTGTTTTCTCTGGTTCGGACTTGGAGTTTCAGAGGCATTCCTTCAGGGGACACAAGCCGGCTTTGACCCACTCGGGAAGGCCGGGTGCTACTCGGGAACTCAGTCGGGATTGATGGCAAGCCCCACGCTGGGTTCTCAGCCGGTCCCTGTCCCCAGGGATGGACCGGATGCCACCAGAGATTACCCGTTAATAGCTCACCTGCCTTTAACGTTCCTGCCTTACGGGTGAATGTTACTTGGCTTTGATTGTCTTTTCCACAGGAGTCCAGTCAGCCCTTCGCGATCTCCCAGCAAGCCAAGGCCAGTCGGAAAACCTAATCGGGGGAAGAGGCAGGCAGCGGCAAGATCGCGGAGGACTCGGGGGCTACTGATGGTGATATGCCACCCGGGTATCACCATGGAGGACGAATCCGGCCTCCCGGCCACGGGATGGGCCGGGCCGACTACTCGGAGTCCGACTACAACACGGGGGCGACTCACCGACGTGGAGTACAAGATAAGGACTAGTACCAGTCCGGCTACCCGGAATTGGTTGTAACCGAATAGGAAACATATCTGTTAACCCGATCCGGACTCTGTAACCCTACTCCGGCCGGTTATATAAGGCTCGGTAGGGGACCTCCGATCGGCATCGCCTTTACATCCAGCATCATCTCCATTGTTTCATAGCTCAGGCCCCTTCGAGATCGATTCTCTAGGGCCTGCGGCACTCGGGATACAGCAATACCAGCCACCAAACACAGGACGTAGGGTATTACCTCTCCGAGAGGGCCCGAACCTGTCTAAATCTTGTCTCCCGTGTGCAGCCATCCTAATTTGCTGTGCTCACGCCGCCCCATAGTTAGTATTGCCGGAATAATACTCCGACAACGGTGGTGGCGTCGAGTGGAGGAGCTCGGTGGCTGCGTCAGGTGGAGGGCGACGGAGGGAGCACGGCGGAGTGCGGCGGCTGCGTCGGGTGAAGGGAGCTCGGCGGCTGCGTCGGGTGGAGGGCGGCGGAGGAGCTCCACGAAGGAACGGCCCGACGGCTGTGCCCCATGGTGGAGGAGCGGCCGGCGTGGCCGAGGCACGGCGGGGCGCGGCCGCTCGATGCGTGGCCCAGATCTGTGGCTGCTGCTCGGCAGCAGCATCCTCACGATCGCGGAGGAGAGAGCGGAGGAGGGGAAGAGGGGCGGCGGCGCCGGGGTGGAGGAGACGGACGGGCGACAGCCAAGCACAGGCTCGGTGGGCGGCCAGGGCAGGCGGCCGGCTTCGGGAGGTGGGGGAGGCGTTGGGAGAGTGGTGGTGGCAGAGGGGAAAGCGACAAGGACGAGGGGAAAAGCGAGGGAGAAGAAAGGGCTCTGTTCGGGGGAATTGAAGAGGTACGCGGTGGCAATCCGCCGTGTAGAATCTAGATGGAGTTGTACTGCTTCTCTAGGTTTCAGATGATGAATACTTTGCCACAGAGTTTGTTATTGGAGTTGAATGTTAGGTTGCAAGAATTCAACATTTACTTTTGAAGTGTGTATATCGGATGTTCTGGTATTCTGATCAGAACTTCTGATGTATTTCGGAAGATCCGATCTCGACCATGTTTTTTAGCGCTTTGGAAAAACCGGAGGTTCCGGTTTAATGATCGGAAATTCCGATGTGTTTCGGTGTTTCGAAAGTTCCGAGTTTGAATTCGGAGGTTCGGACTTTCATTTCCGGAAGCTCCGAGGTTTTCCGGAAGCTCTGAGGTCTGTGCGAACCAGATGGTCAGATGTGTTTCGGAAGTTCCGAATTTGAATTCAGAGGTTCGGACTTTCATCTCCGGAAGCTCCGAGGTTTTCCGGAAGCTCCGAGGTTTGTGTGAACCGGATGGTCCTATGTGATTCGGAAGTTCCTATGTTGAAGTCGGAATTTCTGAGCTTGAAGTCGGAGGCTCCAACTTCCATTTTCGGAGACTCTGAGTTCAAGTTCTGGACTCGGCGTTTGTGAGTGTCCGACGGATTTCCAGATCGTATGTGAGGAGTCAAAATTGAAGTCGGAGGCTCCATTCCGGAGGGACCAAGTTTAGCGTCTAGACTTGGCTTTCAGATCGCGTATGGGAGAACCAAAGGTTCTGTTCCAGGAACCGGATGCTCCGATTATGAAAATTTGTCTCTAAAATTGATGGAATTGATTTCTCGACTAACTTGGGTCAAGTGGAAAACTTGTGCTCGCAACCGGTTTGCTTGTCTACTAGTGTGCAGGGTAAATGATTGTGACGGTGGTTCGGTCACGAGGATCGGCATGATGCCTGGAAGGCGGAGATGCGATCAAGTTGGTGGCGACAACACCGGGTGGCTCAAGACGGAGCATTAGCGGACAAGGTAAAGGTGGAGACAAGAAGTGAGGACCAAGTTGGTGCGAGGGTACTTTTGTAAAGGTGCAAACACCACTAAAGCAAAATCAAAGAAATCACAGCGGCGGCCAATGATGCGGTTTAGGATTAGGCTTGCGGTGGTAAGGAGGTTTGAGGGTGGATAAGTGACTTAGACGTTTTTGGATGCATGCTAAGAGCCCTGTGCCCTAAGGTGGGCTTTGAGGCCCAAGTGGAGACGGGTATGCCCCTTCTATTATAAATAGGAGATGGTGGGTTTGTAGAATCCTAACTTTTGGACAATCTTTTGTAAGAGCTGCTCAAGAGAGCTTTGGCCTAAGTTGAGAGGCTTTTAAAACATCAAGAAAATCAATACAAGAAGAATTCCAAGAAGAGAGTACGTGTTCTTGAGTCTCTCTCTCTCTCTCTCTCTCTCTCTCTGGATTTTCGTTTTCTTGTCTTTCTCTTTTTGAGATCTCTTGGATATGGTAAGTTAGTGATGAAAGATCATGTTCATGTTAATTCCATCCTAGCATACCCGAAGAATCTCTCATTCTCATCTTGATTTTAGATCTATATTGGAGGAAAGACAAGTTCTTGGGGCTTTCAATTTTGATTCTCTTTGAGGTTTCAATCTTGTCTTTTGGGGCTTGGAATATGTTGCTAGGATATGTGAGATGATTTCGTGTTAATTCCTTATCAACATACCTCACAAGATCCTAGGAATCAAGGATTTGATTTTCGCTCATCTTATTAGCTAGGGCTGATTTTTAAAGTTAGAAAATAACAGATAGTAAATTGGCTTTTTCCCTTAGCACAGACAAGCTTTTGACATGATTTCAATTGGAATAGCTTTGTAAGTCTCGTTTCTACCACTGTGCAAAATTTTGTTCAATTTCGTTGGGTAGATCAAAATCTACTAACGTTTTTTCGAGCGATAGTCTGCTGGTTTTGCCAATATCGGAAGCTCCGACTTCCTCGCTACGGAAGTTCCAATCCACATCGGAAGTTCCGACCCGGAAGTTGAAAGTTTCGATTTTTCCAGAGAGTTCAGAAATAGGGTCACTTCGGAACTTCTGGTAAGGTCGAAACTTCCAATATTTCTACTCCGGAACTTTAGATCTGTCTGGTTTTGGCTCCACTGATTTTGATTTTTTTTGTCAATGGTTTTCCGCTGCATTCTCTGATTTGAATATATTGCATTGTGTTCTTGTTTTCAGAAGAAAAAGTTGAAACCAACATTCACCCCCCCCCTCTGTCAGAAGCCACTGATCCAACATGCCATAAATAAATGAGCAACTTTGAGGATAAACTCCAAATCACTGATATGAGAAGCTTGGGAAGCCTCTCTCTTGAAGCTTTTTTCCACCAATGGGAAAAGGGAGATGGGCTGCCCAGAGAAGCACTAGAAGTTTTCAATTCTTTTCAGCTTAGGCTGCTATGGGCCTATAAGCCGCCCTAAAAGCTGAAAAGAACTGGCCCAATGAAACATTAAGGTCTTTGATTCGTAGGATTCACAAAATGTAGAAATAGGAAAAACATGTGACACATTGTATGTCATAGGAATTGAAAACACATAAATAAGTACTAGAAATTGTGTTGAATCCGAATTTGAAAACCTAAACCTTCTGAATATACTGCACTATTCCAAGATTAAGCTAGTGCACACAGGAAACAAAGATGATAATCATGACCATACTCGAACTAACAAGTAGCATAATAGTTTAGATATAGAAAACGTAATCCTATCTTATGACAGAATTTTACAAAAGTTCACTACAACAGAAAAACTAGTAGATAGGCTCTGATAGATAAGCTCATCCATCAACCGCACAGGCATCTGGCTGGGACAAGCGTTCTTCAAGGTAATCTTCTTCAGAGAAAAGATTGGTAGTTCCATTCTCTTTATGATTTGCTATAGTAAGGTGAGCATATGATGTACTCCACAAGTCACCAGAAAGTGTAACAAATATAAATGATGCAAATGTTTTAAAGGAAAAACTACTAAGGTTCTTTTGTAGAAAGCGAACAAATAGTTGTAATAAAATAAATGAGTTCATAAAGTAACATTGGTCAAATATTGATCATTAACCAGCATGTAACTTATCCAAGCAACCTGAAAGTAATTACTGTAGAAGGAAGGTAGCACAACTACCAAAAGTAATCACCAACGATACCCCAAAGTATCTCAAAAGATTAACACATGTGAATAACATAGGTGGCTACTATCCAATGCTTGCTAGATTAAGCATGTTCATGACTGTGAACACGACTAATTGATTAGTTTTGGCACTACAGAGGTTGCACAACTTTACCCACAAGATGTCATGTATCCCTTTTATTGATACTCACTCTGGTGTACCAATCAGGAGTCACAATATGACTTTCTACAAATACTTTCTCATGATACCAACCCCAACAATCCTTTCCATCAAACACGTGATTAGCAATTCTCGATACTCATATAATTAGTGGGCCAGGACCGTCCCACACTAGTTCTTGTGGTTGCAGTATTAAGGCTCAAATCAGGTTACAAAGTGAAGTTTTTAGGTCGACATCGAGCGAGACGTTCCACAACCCATGAATAAGAATAAAAAAGTAAATTGCTCAAAACAGATCTTCCTTGTTGAGCAAAAGAAAAATACTCATGAGCAACCCTTTGTCACTGAGTACCAACCAACTTGACAAATTCTCGACTGAATCTGATTCTTATCAAATTAACAAAAGAAGGCACCATCATTGGGCCAATTTTAGATATCATTCTTTCGATGCTCTCAAATTAAAGTTGTTCAACCAAGTAACGATTATCAGCCCTTCAATGCATTGTACTCAAACATATTTAAGTACACTTAAGGTTGATTAGACACGACTAATGTTATTGTCATTAGCACTAGCATAGGCTAACACTACAAAAGATTTACATTCTTAGATTTTAGGTAGGGAAGTAACGAGGTAATGGTTGCAATGAGTGGAGGCAATAATAACATGACATTAGACTTACTACCCCACTAATACTTGCTACACTAACGTGCATGCATGAGTTGGCAACCAAAATCATAGTTTGAAAAGACCGTGTTCAACATAACTAAAGGTGACTTGCCTTGCTCAAAGCTTTCCTAGTACTCTCCTTCCTGGTTCTCCTGGTACTCTTCCAGCACATTTGAGTTTACACGTTAATGTATGCAATAACTCAGAACAATACACAATAAGAAGCAATAACTCCAAATGAAGATCAGATAAAATAAAAACCATGCAAAAATGGAATAGAAAGGTATATATATAGAAGTGGTGGGGGTGGTGGAAGAAAAAT
Source organism: Stipa capillata (assembly GCA_019208055.1). Taxonomy (NCBI): domain Eukaryota; kingdom Viridiplantae; phylum Streptophyta; class Magnoliopsida; order Poales; family Poaceae; genus Stipa; species Stipa capillata. The sequence goes on from JAGXJF010000246.1 coordinate 135,776, forward strand.
GGGTGAGCTAGGAACAACTGGGAAGAAATTAAGGTTCTAAAAATATCAAAGCTTGAGGTGGCAAGGTGGGTAGAACTAGGGTTTAGTTATACTTGGGTAGGTGGTACTGTACATAGGTGTTAAACTACACTACAAGACATGTCAAGGTGGCACGAGTTGACGGAACTGAATTTGGATCAACGAGCGAGAAGATATGTATAAAACAGCCTTACCTCGGAGTTGTCGTGGTAGGGTTTCTGCTCTGTTTTCCAAGAGGTTGTCTTGGTTGTTGTGGCAAGGGTTTCAATGAGAACCGATTGCCGTGGTAGAGGTGCCGTAGCGCGACTGCTATCGCGGTAGGCTAGGCGCGGCAGCGCGTGGCCAAAGTGCGACAAGGGTGACGACAATTACGAGGGAGAGGAGGACTGTGGGGTGCTCGGTTGGCATTAGCCAGCGGCGATCGATGAAGGGGGTATACGCGAGCGTCTAGGGTAGACAACAGCAACCGAGGCAAAGAGAAGGGAGAGGGGAAGGCCGTGGCTCAAGGGCTCACCGAAGGATGGCACGGATGGCGGCATGCACGAGGTGAGGGGAGCGCAACGCGTTAGCTAGGGCAAGCGAAAACAAGACACTCGGATGTGGAGAAAAAAAAACAGAGAGGACTGCTCCTCTATTTATAAGAGACACGAAAGGGTTTGACTAGGGTTCAGGGCCCTGCAAACGACGAAGACATGAGGAGGAGTCTGAGTCCCAACTATGGTGGCACGTGGCGCGGCAGAGTCAAGTTCGACTAGGAAGGAAGGGAAAGGAAATAAAATAAAAAAAGAAGAAAATTATCTTATATAAAAGCACAATTTTCTCTCGTAGTTGCAGATAATTAAGAGGTTTTAAATATTAAAAGAATTGGGTTGTCACAAGTTCTTTAGTTGTACCAAATTTTCTTTAGAGATTTGGTGTATGTCATAATTGTCTTAGAAAAAAAGAAAATTTTCCAAGACCTTTAGAAGTGCATGCAAAGTAGTCCATGGGATTTCTATGATTTTTAATCCTACAAATCAAACAAGCTCTATAAGAAAATTTTCTAAGAAATAGAATCCTCCAAAATTCCCATAAAATTTCATTGAATCAAAGAGGCCCTATGCAAAGTTACTTGAAGTCTGCAACTGAGTCTCAGACATCAACAACACCACCGAGAAAGCTGGGAAGTTGGCCACACTCCCATTCAAAACTTAGGATAACAGATCTTCCTAACAGGTTACTTCAAATTTTTGGCCAAGATTGTATGAAAAAATATCCTTGTAAAGTTGGCACAAAATTTTGAAGTGGTTACAATTAGCACAACTCAGCACAACAGTATTCTTATCCATCCTAAGTCCAAGAAACTTGGGCAATCAAGTGCAACGTGAGACATGTTCCCAAACTTCTCATGTCTGTGCAAATCAGATTCTTGGTGCTGCATAAGAAAGCAATACATGCCTCAGGTTATATTGTAAGGATTACTACGGCAGAAACTAAGAAAAGAAAGAGGGCACACAAATTAACAGAAACTGACACCAGATCAAAATACATTACCTCCACCTATTGTGGCTTCAGGCAGTCGTTCTATCGAGTACCTGTGTTGAGTGATATACATGATTGGAACACCAGGAACCTGCCAAATCGACAACATGCAAACGTTATTAGCATAAGAACTTTTGTACTATTAGATCTGAGTGCTGAGCTGTACGTTTGTAAGTATACCTTTCTTATTCTCCTCTTCAAATCTCTATCGCAAGTGGCAACGATGTAGCATTTGTGCTGTTACAGAAAATATGTGGTCGACAAAAATTAAATCAAGTGTTTAACATAGAAGGTAACATAAGCCAAAATGACTATTGACCAGACATCTAAAGATGAACTATGTAATCCAAATAATATCAAAAGGTATGACTTACGAGAAAATTGAAGTTACATGCCAAAACAATGCCATGCACCGCACATGGTACTTGCATGGGCCCAAAGAGTTATGGCTGAAGTATAACAGTAGACATCACCTAGGTATTAACAGGTTGTGCTCACATTCAGGACTGTTTTGTTCACTTGGAAGAAATTTGGATGCCACAGATGGACATTAATAAAGAAAGCAAATCAACTAACTCTTCCGAAAAAAAGGGACCAAGTGCCATTTTGTTGTTGAATCCTCAAGTCTATTATAATCTTGAACTTTAAGAAACCAACAAACCCGAACATCCAATTGTTGCTACAAACTAGCAAAACGATAAACAAAACTACAAATTGGAGATAAATCGATTATAGTTGGAAGTTCGCAACATCAAAAAGGATATGGCCTTAATCTCAGAGACATACACATATGGAGATTATACAGGGATTGACAAGTGTCAGAAAGGTGTCAGCAAGTCAGCTAGAGTGAGCTATCCTCCACCTCCTAAAGGTAACAGAATATTATTGGTACTCTACTCCAATTGAACAAAAAGCAATTCAAGGAGGAAGAATCCTACCTGAGTAATTCTCTCTACGATACAGTCATCAGCATAAGTTCCCTTATGTGTACATGCTAATCTCTGGAACCTAGGGTCCTTCGCAATTCTGTAATAGAGGCAATCACGCAAATTTCAAGTATTAATGGACAAAAATTGTACAATTTCATACACTAAGCACAGATACGTGCAATTGACAGTTTCATAGAGAGCAACTAATACATTACTTATGGGGCATGAACATACCTCAAAGCCACACGATATTTTTGTCCTAGCTTTTCAAGCTCAGCCATAACGCAGTCAGTGATACAAGGGGTGCCTTCATAAAAGACGGCTGAATTTGTCAGGAAAGGAATATGCAGTTCAAAAGACATCAAAAGGATGGCACAAGTCCTAAGAAAAGACTGCAAAGCAAGACAACAGCGCTATAGCTTACATTTTGCATAAAGGCAGTCCATCATTCCTTTCTCCAAATCCAGCTGCACAGGGGAAAATAACCATTCAGTCACACAGATAACCTCTTATCCATGAACACCATTCTGTCTTAAGAGGAACATCATTAGCATTAGCAAAGCATATGATGATAATTCCGGAGGCTGCGAGGCAACATATTCCCCAGTCCCACAAGTGCAAGGCTTGTCGTTTCTTTCACTAAAACTAGTCATCTACATCTAAGTCCTATATAAACAGTTACTGTAACCATCTGTGTAAGCTGGCCATTTTGTTTTGGCATCTGGTAAGAATTACTACCTCCATGTTAGTGTTCAAGTTTCTTACATTGACGTAAGGATCTAGAGCACACCACATGATACAAAAAAGTGAAATTGTGAACTACCTTGGTTGCTACAACCTTATGCTGGTTACCATAACTTGTCAATAAGCAGATAAACTCCATATTATGTTCCGAGTTCTGCTGATTGTAATTCGAAATTGTCTATTGACGAAACGATACACTTCTAAGCTAAGCTCTAGTGAATACTAAATACTTGGTACAGTCGAGATCACGCGGAGCTTCACTGAATCGACCGGTGAAACAAAATAACGCCGTCTAGTTTGAGGGACGGACCTTGTTCTGGATGGAGAAATTGATGAAGTTGGTGTCCACGATAACCCGATACGGCGGCCCGAGCGCCGTGTTGTAGCTGAAGAACAGCGCTGAGGAGACCTGCGGCCTGCGAACACCAAACCCAAGCACCACGATAAATCAAAACGAGGACAAAAGGAAAAAAAAACCGAAGCCTGAAATCCAAGCGCAAAAACAGGCACTCACACATTCCGGCCGAGCCTATCCTTCTCGTCGTCCTTCTTCCTAGGGTTCAGCACCTCGTCCTTGTACCTAACCAACGCAAAATTTATGCCTACGAACTTACAAAACCGAAAATCGTAGAGGAATCGATCGGGAGAGGGAGACGGTTGCTTACTTCTTGATGGTCTTCTTGCTGATGATCTTCTTGACGGCGGCGAACTTGGGTCCCTTGCTCTTCGCCCTCCCCATCCTCAAATCACTGCAGCCACTGCGCGCTCTCCGCTGCACGCGACGGCGGCAGCCCCCGTGTAACAGCCCTCGAGGTCGGCGAGAAGAGCGTACGAGAAGAGAAGCGGGCGTGGGGTGGGGAAGGAAGGAAGGGAAGGGTTTGCGTCTATGCGAGTAAGACGTCTCTCCTGGGCTGCGCGCCAGGGCCGTGTCGGCGCCCATGGGCCGCGTTCCTCGGCCGTAACCCAGCCCATGGGCCTATTTCCTGGGCCGCATCCGAGCTCATGGGCCGCATGAATGGGCCGTCTCCGTGTTCATGCGCCGCGCACAAGCTCACAGCCCTACTTGCGGAGGCCGCGCACCCAAATCCAGCCTCCCAGCCCAAATTCCGATCCTCCTCTCTCTCGAAAAAACAAGAAGCCCCCAAATTCTGATCCATCCGGCCATCCTCTGTCCCCAGCTCCGACCTAAACACGAGTCGACGGCGGCGACGGGGCGACGGGCAGACAGCCTGCGCGGCGGCGCGGCTTCTACGGTGACCCCAATCGCCATCGGACGAGGCAGCGAGCTCGCGAAGCACCCATTGCGAGGCCCGAGCTCGCCTCTCCCGGCATCCACCCCCGCTGACTCCGGCTAGGTAAGTTGAGGAACTGAGGAATCATCAACCGATTAAACTGTACTGCTACTTGGCTGCTTCCAAATTCCAATACTCGTTGATCCTATGGCTATTTGTTGCTCAATGGTTGAATTGACCTTGGAATTGTTAAAATTTCAGAAATGAGGAGTTTTTTTATTTTTATCTTTCTTTTAGTGGCACTTGCCCCAAAAGGCATCCACAACATCTGCTGTGATGTGATCATCTGATTGAAATAATTTGTGAGGCGTGCGTTGTAAAGATAAACGATCTGAATGGGTTACTGGCCTGCTATTTATGTGTAAAAGAAATAAGAAAAAGTTGGTCTCACGCTGAGAAATCCCGTATCGTGTTCAATCTTCTTCTTGAATCAAAATAGCACTATTTTGTTATTGAAGATAATTACCATCATGGACGTCCTTGGAAAATTATTTTGCTTCGCTAACTGCCGGTAGGGTTGAATTGAGGAATTTATTGGCATTCTTTTTCTCTTGTAGTTTGCCCAGGCTCCAAAATTTCCTGGCTCCGCCTGGTGGGGAATGGCAGCAGCGCTGTGGTGGGTGGTCCAGATGCACCGGGACGTGCCACGGGCGGCACGGTTTTATGCGGAGGGGCTCAACCTCAGCGTCAACGTGTGCACACTCCGTTTTGCGGAGCTGCAGTCCGGACCGCTCAAGCTCGCTCTCATGCACACCAATGGCAGGTTCCGACTACCGTACTGCCCTCTCCTCGTCGTTTACTATAATTCGTAGTAGTTTGGGGGCTGAGATGGATGAGACTAGGGAGGTGCTCGATGAAATGTAGGTGACGGGGCCTTGCTATGGCATGACGTCCATGTGTTTTATGAATTGCATGTGCGGAACATTTCATGTAGTCAGCTGCTGAAAATTGTAAAGAATTGCAGTACCCTTGAATCACACAGAGTATATTCTTCAATGCTGTCCTTCACCGTACCGGACATAAACAGTACAGTTACAAAGTTCATGGCTCTCGGAGCTGAGTTGGATGGGCCCATCAAATACGAAATCCATGGAAAAGTATGTTATCTATATCCCATAACTTCCATATATGATATTATTCATGTACGGTTTCTTCAAAACTTTTCTTATTACACTGCAGGTTGCAGCCTTACGATGCATAGACGGACACATGCTAGGTCTTTATGAACCAGCCTGAAGAACATGTGCTTGCTGTTTTTCTTTGGCGAGAGAGAAGCCATTTTGATCTTGCAGATGAGCTCTTGTGGACAGAAGATCTTATGAAATGCCAACTGACTGGTGTGCAAGCTCTGGAGGTTAGGGCTGTCTAGGATGATAGTATACACGCTGTCTACCTCCTCGTATTGCCGGTGGTGATGCACATTTTCTCACAAGTGGATAGAACCAGCAGAGCTCAGGATGCTAGGCCACCCAACCTACCTCTTCCTCTCTTTTTTCTTCGTTGAGGGGCACGTAATATTTCTCAAACCCTCGAATTTGGGTTCATAATTCTTGGTTCATCCTACATGTTCCTTTATTTTGATCTTTTTCAAAAAAGAAAGACATTTCTCAAATCTGTTCCTTCTCACTTGAAGTCATCCATCCCATTTACAATTCGGAAATGACCTCAGTAAACACTGCAGATGCGTCAAGCATTCGACCCTTCGTGAGCGGCCACCGGAAACCTGTGACCGAACAGTCACACGAATCCGCGGGGAACGCGCTTGGAGAAGACGGACAAACCTGGGTCCGTCATCCATGCCGAACACCATCAGGTTGCAGCCAAACCTGCCCCACTAACACGAGCACATCATCAAGATCCAAAAATAAAAAACATGAGCACATCATCAATCAATTACCATGCTTCCCTAAAAAAAAAGAGTAAAAAATTCAATCAATCAATCACAATAACCATGCATTGCACATTCGCTCGTTGAAGAGTCAACCCAGCCTGCTGCCCTACGAGGCTAAACCACTCGGCCATTCCGGCTGGACGCCAGCCTTTGCACGGATGAGATGCATGTTCTGATTGGAGAGTTGGAGGCCGCCAACTCCTCCACTGCTCGTCTAAAGAAAGACCAAGGCTCTGCACCCGGGATGCAACTTGTAACAGTCAGATCGTGCAAATAGCAATCTACTTCCATCTAGTTGCGCAGAATGCCAGGATTTAGATTTATTTTCGCGCATAACACTGTTTATTCCGACACAATGTTTTCACTTCAATCCGATCAAACCTACCCCGTCCTAGAACAGATGGCGACGAGATGTCAGAACTTGGTGCGAAGCGCAATGTAATGAAGAAATAGATAGAGGATGACGATAAGATGTCGGAACTTGCTGCAAAGTGCAATGCAACGAAGGTATAGATGGTTTTATGTGCAAAGAATTGAGACCTCGATGTTTTGAGCAGCTAGGATCGAATTAGGGGGTGAAAAGTATAATTGCTCTGTCCTTTTTCGTGAAGGCATTTGACTAACGATTAACAGCCAGTGCCCCCCTAAATAAAGCAAAACCGTTTACCTCCTTTGGGTGGTGATTAACATCTCCCAGCTTGGCCACCTCCTCCTCTCCCTCCTCCCTTCCGGCCACCACTTCCGCCACTTCCATTCCATTTCCATTCCGAGAGTAAGTCCTTGGTCGATTCCTCCGTCGAGATGGCGGCTCCATCCCGCCGCCGTCTCCACATGTCACGGCGTTAGCCGTCAAGAAAGGACAGGAATAGAGGGAGGCAACAATGGCGATCGCATCAACCTTGTTGTTGCTGCTGCTTCTTGCTTTCTTGCATTCCTCCGCCGCGGCGGCTCAGGTTTACAGCACCAACATCTCGGCCGTCGAGACGGCCGTCCGCGACCGCGCGTTCGAGCTACTCCGCCGCACGAACCAGCTCGTCGGCGTCCCGCTGCCCGACGATGTGCCGGCGGGCATCGAGGCCACGGCGCTGCGCGTGCGGAGCAACTCCCTCTGGGCCCACGGCGTCGTCAACGCCACCGCCGCCGCGACCGCGGGTTTCAGCGTCCCGCCGCGCGTCGTGGCGGCCCCGTTCACGCGCCGCGTCGACGTCGTCTTTGAGCGGTTCCTCGGCAACTCCTCCGGTGCCCTCTTCGCCACGCCGCGCGGGTACGCGCTGGCCGCGCCGGTGGTCGCGCTGCTCGCGTACGACGCGGCGGGGCACAACGGCAGCAGAATCGAGCTCCGGGCGCTCGGCGAGCCGGTCCGCGTGGAGTTCAGGAATCTCTCGTCGGCGACGGGGTTCAACGCCACCACGGCTAGGTGCCTGACGTTCGCGGCCAGCAGCGGGAAGGCTGTGGCCACGCACGCCATGGTGTCTGGCACCGCGTGCGCGGTGTCCGGCACGGGGCACTACGGGGTAGCAGTGCGGGTCGAGCCACCGCCGCCTACAGCGGTGAGGGAGAGGTGGTGGGTGTGGACGGCCGTGGTTGGCGCCGGCGGCGTGGTGGTTGTCAGTTTCTTGGCGGTTTCCGTGGCTGGCGCGGTTAGGTGGAGCAAGCGGCGAAGGAGGGAAGAGATGGAGCGGCTGGCAATGGCGGGGGAGGAGCTGGGGAGGATGGCGGTGCGGGGGAGCAGGATGCCGTCGGCGAAGATGGTCAGGACGCGGCCGGAGTTGGAGGAACTAGGGAGCCCGCTGCCATGGCGGAAAAGCTAGCTTGTTTTAAGTGTACTTTTTCAGTATGGGACTTGTATTATTGTACAGTACATTGTACTCTATAATTTTCGTGTGCAAGTGTTAGTCAACTCAATTCAGATTGAATTGTACATTGCAATAGGTTATATTTTAGAGCAACGATACATTGCATTTTCTTTGAAAACTAGTAAGTAGATTGCAATAGCTTAGCCACTTCATTTCCTAAATCTATTTTTTATGTTCTAATGTTTCCTCCAGGATAGAACAAAAATTAAAACTGTGACTGAGAAAGAGTAGTATATCTCCGTGTCATCAAGGATGAAGATTGCCTCAAAAAATTGCTACCATACATAATCTTGTGTCACCAAATTCACAAAAATGAATAGCAGGGAGTTGAGAAGCCATTACTGGAACATAATGTATACAAACTTCTAGGTTACCAAAAATAGATCATGCAAATTTTTTGAAAGTCACTTTGATTTGTTCTCCTAAGCATTTCACATAATATATCGAAGGTGCCAGCATAATTACAGATTTGGAGTTCCTCTTATTTAGCCTTTTTATATCTGACTACTGGAGCAAGGAGATGTTCAAGGATTTACTCTATTGAGCTTCAGCACTTTTGAAGAGCAGCAACGGTCAGCGAACAGAAGCTACACCATATGTTGCTCAAAATTTCAGGTAGCAAAAGATAGCAAAAGCATTTCCAGACAAAAACTGTCAGATGACACTTCTTTTCTTCTGAGGTATAAGCATAATATCTTCTTGGGCTTCTTTCCAGGCAAGCATATCTCTTCTTTTTTTAACTGATTTATGTATATCTTTTGGAAAACTGCAGCAAGTAAACACACACAATCGACAATCTCTTCTAAATATTTCCCTTCGATGTATATGACCAGTACTCCTTGACCAGCTCCCGGAAGAGAGACCCTTCAGTTTCCATGAGCTTCGTAGGTTTGTCATACTCCACTACCTTCCCTGGAAGTGTATATAGTTCATTAGTATGGACTATGGAAGTATATGCTGCAGTACTATCTTAGATATTTCGCAAATCTAAAATAATTGAAACAAAAGCGAAAGGGGTTTTGAAAAAGTGCAGCTTTGATTTATTGGTATGACATAGTTATGTTAGCACTCAGGGGTGCTCATCACGGTTTCCAACCGTTTGGCCAAACCGTTGAAGCATGCAGGGTAGTATTAAGTTTGGATATCATTTCCATATGCATGTGTCACGTGCTTTGGTTGGAGCCTAATCTCCTTTTCTGTTTTATTGATAGTTTATCACGTTACAATGCTGGGCCTCTCTTTATGTAAACCAATCTAATGGATAAGGCAAGTACTTTAACAAACTTGGAAACTAACAAAATAGATTGATATGCGAATCCACGGGCTGACTTGGAGATCAGGATGCCTGTCCTAATCCTTGCCGTGACGGCCGTAAACCCGGCCCCACACGACAGCATGCATGATTTAGTTTTAGTTAGCCGGTTTCAACGGTTTGGAAAAACCGCATTTGAACACCCCTATTATCATTCATACATTGGTGCAAAGAAAGGCTTAAGTAGTAGGGAGAAAAGGATTGCTCACTCATATTCAAAATACACAGTATAATTTCTATCTTCCAGATTTAATTGGTGCTGGCAATAAGACAATAACTATAAGCGAATCACTGTGATATTAATAAGTTGGTGATAATAGGAATATACCATCGCTCATTGCAAGTACCATATCGCAATCCATAACTGTCGGTATACGGTGGGCAACTGTAATAACAGTGGAATACTTGAATTCTGTCCGGATCGTTTTTTGAAGGACAGCATCTGTTGCATTGTCTATGGAGGCTGTGGCTTCATCAAGAACTAGGATACGGCACCTTCTCAAAAGTGCGCGTCCCAAACAGAAGAGCTGCCTTTGGCCCATGCTCCAGTTCGACCCGTCTTCCACAACTACATAAGACAGTTCCAAACATCATGCTAGCAAAAGGATATGTATAATACAACTAGGACAACTAATAGTTTGACAAATTTAGTGGCACATGTATTTTCACCGCTACTTTGAATTTCTGAATGACCGGCGCAGAATTTTCTGCTTGCCCAATTTGTTAGGGACAAAAAATTGACTCGAGAAACCAAAGTATAGATGAAGTGAAGTTTCCTACCATGTGAATCCAATCCATGTTCCTTCTCCTGGACAGCTTCAAGAAGTTGACATTTGTCAAGAACCTGCAGCAGCACAACATATGGAGTAATCACTTGGTGATTCTTTTAAGATGTCCATATGCCATAAAAAGGAGAAAGGCAACTTGTCATTTGACATGCACCTAATTCAGTTTATTCGTTCCATTTTGATAATGTGCTGAACTTTCTGAAATTCTCAGGCATATTATCGCCGTAACTGAGCTGAATTGCCATGGTACTAAAGAGGACTATGCCTCAATATTAAACATTACATCAGTTTCCTTAAGTGTATCCTCTTTTCATGGTAAACTTATCTGTTCATTGAATAAGATGATAAAATAAAAACATCTTACCTCCCATATTTGTTGATCCGAAAATTGCCCAAGAGGGTCTAGATTATATCTTACAGTACCCTGAAAAAGAGTTGGATCTTGTGGGATGATGCCCAAACGTGAACGCAAGTCATGTAAGCCTATCGTAGTGATGTCCACAGAGTCTATAATTATTTTCCCTCCAGATGGTTCAACAAGACGAAACAATGCACCTATTAAAGTTGTCTTGCCACTTCCTGTTCGACCAACTATACCAATCTTATCTCCACCTTCGAATTTGCAAGTGATTCCATGTAGTACAAGGGGAGCATCTTTCCTATACCTAATCTGTCGAATGAAATCAATCACATAAGTTTATTAGAATTCCTAAAGGTTTTCACCTTGTAAGCCATGCATGTATATATTTATATTTGATTACCTTCAAATCTCTAAGCTCCACAGTACCAACTTGGGGCCAATCTGGTGCCGGTCGGTTTTCGTCAATAACTTCTGCTGCTTCACTTTGTATGTCCATGTACTGGTTCACCCGTTCTACGGAGATTATTTGATTTGCAAGGTTGCATTGGTTTTGAATAGAGAAAACAAAAGACATATTTAGGGAAAGACCATAGGACAATGCCATTCCCACAAAACCTGCACAAGTATGAACAAAAGTTATTAGTTTTCGATTGTAATGTTGATTTCTTCATAACCTGAATAACATCGAATACTTATATCTTAAATGCCTCTGGCACATACACGTTGCATATAAGATAGTGTTAACAAAAGGGAAAATTTGGATATCTACCACTAGGGTTTCGTTAATTTGTAAGTTTACCACTGAATTCGAGTTAATTCATGTGGCAGCGCTGCAAACAGGTGAAATCGGGTTTATTTGCCATTCAGCCATTATTAATTGCACATACTCGCGGTGATGGATAAGCAGTTGTTCCTGACTAAAGCTGCATTTTCAAAAAAGTTGCATACATCTCCATAAATCATCAGAACAAGTTGGACTTGAGAAATGTACCGTGCTTCATATTCACCAGATCATCCTGCCTGGCACACTGGCAACAAATGTAGTTTTCTTTGCGGCATTCATCATTATCAAGTAGGTTTTTCATAACAAAGCTTAACTTTTCATAACTCAATGAAAACGTAGAAATTTTTTTCTTTGCAGTGCATCTAACAATTCACTTGCAAATCAGATGCAAGAACAAATGGTCATAGAGCTTGCTAGCTACCGTAACGTTGTCTGATATTTCAAACAATTTTGTGATGCTTGTGCTTACGATAAGCTACTTACCAGGGCTGAAAGTTCCTGCAGGAAGAAGAGCCATGACAAAGGCAGAAAAAGAAAGAACTGCAGCACTCATCGTTTCCAGCCGTTGAATCAACCATTCAGTTGCTGCAAAATTGTAGAAGTATGGACCGGCATTCTTGTCAACTAGCTCCAAATTTTTAGCAAAGAAACGATCTTCTTCCTCAAAGGCCCTTATTGTTATAGCCCCTGAAATCGATTCACCTAAGTGATTTGCTAGTGCAGACTTGGTAGTGCCATTGATTCGCATCAATTCCTTAGCCGAGGCTAAATAGTACCTCTGCATCCAAGCACAACAGGTGTTTTAAGTCAATGGAAATTGTGGACGGAAAACAGTAAGCTGATTCCCCTTTGGACGAAAATAGCAGCAGATAACATGAATGGTGAATGAAGTAACCCAACAAATGGGGTTTAGCCATAAGAAAAGTCACACAGATTACCTGCAACCTAATGGCCAGGACTACCATTGGCACCGAGACAAACAGAACTTGCCATGTAACAACAGCCAATACCCCCAGATTACTATAAGCATTTAAGCTGGCACTGATGCTAAATATGAAGGCGAATGGAACATCAAGGTCAATGATACTCAAATCTGAAGAGACCTGCATAAGAAAACAACAAGTTAATCCATCAATAGAAAATCCCCCAGATTTAAAATGGAACAATAGGTTATCATATTTGCTATTTGTTTAAGCATTCTTACCCGGCTAAGAACCCTTCCTAGAGGAGTAGAATCAAAAAAGGACATCGGTGCACGGAACAATGAATTAAGTAACTGGGAAAATAAGGATCTTGATGTCTGGATCCCAAGAACAACGACAGATAAAGATCTTGATAGCAAGAAGAACATTGTGCAAACTCCGATAACAATGTACACAGAATTAACTTCAGTGTACTAACACGAGGATTCTGGACATTAGCAGCCATCCATGAATTTTGTGATATTTGTCCAGCTATAAAAACTATGTGAGAAATAACACAAAGAGAGGCATACAGGAAGCCTTTGTTCTGGCGCAGGTAAAGCATATAAGGCTTAAGACCTGCATCCCCCGTTTCTCTTTCCTCTCTCTTGATCAGTTGATCTGCTGGTGATGGTTTCACAGACTCTATGTACTTGCTTCCATTAATATCATCTGTTTCCTTTGTTGATATTTCCTTTGCTCTGTGAGCGGCCATATTGTTGTTAAGATCTGAAACACCAATTGTGTCTTTATGGGCATTTACAAGGTCTTTAAATTCTTGACAATCTGCCAATAGATCTTGATAAGGTGCAGACTGAAGAACCTCTCCACCTGATATTAACTGCCAAAAATTATTACTAGTTTTAGATGACATCAAAAATAAATACAGCCCACTAGAAATAAATATAAATCATAGAGGCACAGATATCATCATATAGTAACTTTTTTTTGAAGCAGAGAGAGACCAGAATGGAGTCAAATACGGGTAGAAAGTCCACTTGGTGGGTCACCAGAAGAACAGTCTTGTCTGATAGAGCGCCCATGACATATTCCTGTCATACAAGTAAGAACTTTTGATAAAACAGTTCATAATCAAATAATAATTCAATCTGCATCTGCTGAACAATTCTTAGTTTCTTACGTTAAAGAGGCTTGTTGCTGTATGGGCATCAACAGCACTGAAAGGGTCATCAAGAAGATAGATGTCTGCATTTTGGTATAGTGCACGAGCAAGCTGAACACGCTGCTTCTGACCACCACTAAGGTTTATTCCTCTCTCCCCTATTTCAGTATGGTCTCCATATGGCAGCATTTCAAGGTCCTTGACCAACGAGCACTTTGTGAGCGTTTCTTGGTATCTTTGCCTGTCCAACGAAGACCCAAAGAGAATATTGTCTTGCACAGTTCCTGTTTGGATCCATGCATTCTGAGAAACATATGCTATTTTCCCACAGACTTGAATCTGAAATATTTACACAGAGATCAACGATCTGATATTAAGTTCTTACGAAATAGGAACAAATTAACATACTTCATGTTGCCAACTATTATGAAGCAAACTTATCATAACACTTTTGTAAAACCTAACATGATGCACTTGTCAATAGGTTGTATTTCTTTTAAGAGTAAAGTACACTGGTAGTCCTTAAACTTAGCAGGTGCAAGCAGTTTAGTACAACATCTCTCAAAACGTTAAATCACCCCCTTAAACTTGGTTTCGGGTGCAAATACGGTCCAATTGAGACCACGTGGTTGTATTTTGCCACCGTGGCATGCTGACGTGGGGTGGAGGGAAGCAGGAAAATGAGCCAGACCCGAGAAAGGGAAGAGGGAGGGTAGAATGGGCCAAATCTTTTGGCCCAATGACTGAATTGGTTTTTGATTTATTCACAAACTGATTTAAAAAGTAAATTCAAAAAAAGCACAAATGTAGTCCAATAATTATGAGAAAATTCACATAGGCAAAACTAAATATAGTGAATCCACTAAAATGATTCTAGAGGTAAACTCCAAAAAAATAAAAGATAGAAATTCACATCTCCTTTATTATAACCAAATTTGTTGAAAACCTTTGAGTTAATTTACAAAATATCCAGATAAAATATTTAACTAAAAATAACATGCTATGACATCCTCTGCTTTTAACCAAAAAAATTATTTGTTGCTCACTTAATTATTTATTATTGACGGTAGTTTTCCTCATTATTAGTTGTTGCTCTTATTAATATTTTTTTTTGAAGTTTACCTCTAGAATATTAGTGGACTCGTTATATTTAGTTTTGCCTACTCTTCTTTTAAACATGTCCAAATGCTGTATTTCGAGAAAGAAAGTAGCAATTAAGGTCCTCAACCACACAGAGAAATATTGTGATGCCCAATTACTAGGCAGTAAATTCTGAATATGGCATTTATACTTTCAATAGAGTGGTAAAGTCTGTAAAGGTACAAAATTTGTGGTAAATTCTGTAAAGGTACAAAATTTGCAATCTGATAAGAAGGGGAGTTGATCAAAGGACAGATAGTTACACTAGCCATGAATATTTTTTAGTGCATGAGAAAACCCAAAAGGGGTAAGGAAAGCACATCATAACTTCACGAATTGACAGCTGTATGACTTTCTACATAAAAAGGATGAAGGTAATACAAAGCATACCGTGCCTTCAGTTTTGGGGACCTCTCCGAGTACAGCAGCTAAAAGTGTTGATTTTCCTGATCCTACTTCTCCACAAATTGCAACCTTCTCTCCAGCTTTGACCAGCAAATTTATATTCTTTAGAGTTGGTTTTGATGGATTCTCATCCCACGAGAAACTGCACGAGTTAATCGCTATTGGATAATCAATGCCCACACAGTATGGTTTCCTAACTTGCCCATTCAGCTCAGGTGCATCAAGAAACTTTTGTATCCGAGTGAAAGCAACCTTAGCTTGTATCACAACTCCAATAACATCTGGTATTGACCTAACTGGGTCTTGCACGAGACGCAGAGTTGCCACGAAGGTGAAGACGTTGCTAGCATCAAGAGGGATTTTCAAAAGATAGCATGTTAGAAAGGTTGCTGCTGAAACCAAAACAGGTGATGACCAGAACAGGAAACTGTTGTATGCCCTCCTAAGCTGAAATGCTGACAACCACTTGTACTCAACCTCCCTCAACCCCTCGATGACCTTCTTGAAGTGAGCTTCCCACGCATAAAGTTTCAAGACCTTCATATGAACTAAGGACTCCAGACATGGCCTTCAATCTCACATCTTGTGCTTCCATAAGTTTACTCTGAAATTTGTGTTGCAGTTTGGCCAATGGAGCATTGCAGAGTACAGTGATAATGATGACAACCAAAGACGAAATCATTGCAGCACCAATTGCATTGTACAGAATTGCCAGAACAATGCAAAGTTGAACAGTTGTTGTCCATGTTTGATGGAACCAGTATGGGAATTCCCCAATCCGATATGCGTCGACAGTCACATAGTTCATAATTTCTCCAGAAGAGTGCTCCATTTTTGCCGAGTTTGATAGCTTCTGTTGCTTCTTATAAATAGCTGCTGAAAGGAATGACCTCACCTGAAGTCCTAATCTCCGAGTGCGGAAATACCACTGTCTCTGCGACAACGATTCACAGCATTTGCAAACAAACATTATCGCAGCAAGCACATAGCCTTCATATTTAAAGGTTCCTTTTCCAAGTGATACATTGATGAATGCCCTGAGAAGCAATGGGCCTGTAGATAAGGTAAGCACCTTTAGCAAGGCAAAGAAACCTGAGACCAAGATCCCCCTCTTGTGACAAGAAACGATAGTCCAGAAGATTGATGGTGCGGCATGTGACTGTGACTGCTTCTTGCTGTTCAGCTTCTCCAAGAACATCAAGTACTGGTTCTGTGCTCGATCTGTGGCGCCTAAAAGTGGCATTTCTTTGTCCTCAAGGGGCTTATCATAGCCCATCTTCAGTAAAGGATTCAACCACCAAAATGACATCTTGCTGAAAAAACCAGCTTTAGCAAAGGGAGTTACCTGACTCTCAGAATCAGCTACCTCGTCGTCTGTCTCGGTCTTCAGGAGCTTGTATAAACCATTTTCAATTCCTTCATGACCCTCTACGTCATGACGGTGCCGAATGCCATAAAGAAGAAGGAGAACTGCGCCTAGTAGGGACAGAACATCTAAACACGCCTTAATGGTGATCGCCTTCTCTGCAACAATGTTAACAACTGAGGAACAACAGATGAATGCTGCGTAGATGGTCAGTGAAACCGACCAAAATCGAACAAATGCCACTCCAAGAAACCGAAGCCTGATGCTGAAAGCGAAGCTGGTAAGGATCAAACTGAATCCTTGAGATGATGTTACAAGCCACCAATGTGGAAGGTAAGCAGAAGCATCCTGGTTGAAGTTATTCCCCAGCATCCACAGTCCTAGGCCAAGATAAACCAAACCCAAGCAGCCATTAAACACTACTGCAGCCAGCTGTATTGGTGAGCTGAGCGTGACTAGCTGCCTCGCAGACACTCTACTCTGTGGAATTTTGACGAGCAATTGGAGTGCGAGCACCAGTACTAGCAGCGCGACGATGCCAATCGCCACTAGATGATGCATGCAAGTGGAAGAGTCGAATATTTCATTTAACAGACATGAGCCTACATCCTGGTTAGTGCATATTGGGCTCCCACACAAGTTCATCATCCAAGAACCTGAATTATAGTCACAGAGTATTGGAGTGAGATCAGATTCCCAGCTTCTAGTAATCCCCAACAAAGTTGATGGTCAAAACGTAGCAACAATGATGTATCTATCTGACATGAGAAAGGTGAGAAGAGGACTAACTTGTGAGGGAACCCATCTGTGCAATCTCTACTGCGCTGTTGGGTCAGGTCGTCTTCCAGCCCTGAAGCAACCATGAACAGGACACTTTTTAGGACAAAGAATGAATATTTTTAATAGAAGAAAAAGACAAAGAATGAATACTAAAAGCACTTGTACTGGAGCAAGATCACAAAACACTTGTAATGAAGCAAGATCAGAAATTTTTGGACTCCACTAAAAGTTCTAGGACCACAGATATTTCGACGCTCACAACACAAAATCAGTCACACAAGAATAACGGAGCCTCAAAGCTGCAGTGTTCCTGTTGATCAATTGGCCGATAACAAGACGAGAAAACAGTAGTATGCATGAGTGATCATCAACTACCTACCTCACAATTCACCATCAAAAGAGAAAAATCAGAAACCATAAATCGTGCCCCTGCGTACTGGCGATAAATCCGCGTGAAATCGAATAGAGATCAAGACAATGCGCGATCAGCGGAATCAGAAGAGATTGCGAGGATCATCATACGGAAGAGATATAGAAATAAAAACAACATAAACCCCCCTACACCTTTCCGCATTGACCCCCCGAGCGGCACCTCTGCTCGGTTCTTACTCTTCCCGAACAAATAGCCCACGCCCAAAAGCCCCCTATTTTCTTTCGGAGATCAAAGATCAAAACTTTTCCCTTTATTTTTTTTCTGAACCGAGCACGATTCCCAAGAACCAGTTCCTTTTCTTCCCGTGAGCAATGGTGACAGTATTGACCTCTTGCAGCGGCGGCCTCCTCGTCGTCGCGAGCTTTGGGCAGTGCAAGAACGAAAGAACGAGCAGCAGCTGCAGAATAACAATGGCTGAAGCTGGTCTCGTCGTCGCGAGCTTTTTTATCACGGGAGAGCAGGGGATGGGAGGGAAGGACGGAGCGCGCGCGCGCGTCAGGCGTCACTGCTCGCGTCGACGCTGTCAGGGCCGGCACGCGGTGTGCGCTGCGGCTGTCGCTGTGCACGTGCTCCTTGCCCTCACCGGTCGTGACGACATGCCGTGCCCCGGATCGCTTCTCCTCCTACCCCGCCCACACGGCCTCACCGCAGGATGGCCTGGTTCGCAACACCCAATAACTGCAGGTTTCGTGGTCACGGCAGTAGGTGTTGCGTGGCTCGGGGTTAGGTCTCCATTTAAAATCTGGGTCTGGGTCTTGCCACGAGATGCGCTGCATGCGGTCGGTTGGTTTCTCTACAAGGTTGTACTGCCCCCCAACTACTACCGTCTGCTAAACAGATGACGCCAAAAATTTCAGGATGCACTGTCATCTTACTTTCGTGGTAAATCACATACTCATGCTTCACATTTATCATAAATATATCTCAAACGTGTGCGTCATCTACTCAAACACCAGAATTGCAATCGGTTCGGATTACTGTCTGAACCGTATTCGGACCGAAAGAGTTGGATAGTATTTCGGATAGTGTATTCGGATATTTGTCGGATACAATATCGAATACGAATAATTTATACTAGATACGGATACGAATACGGTTTGAGCAGTATCCGACCGTATCCGATACTATCCGTATATATCCGGATATTATCCGAATATAAAACCAGTTAGTATTCGAATTATTCGGTCAGCCCAAATGCCCAATAGCCCATTAGCCCATTTACTCATTTTTACCAATCGGCTCAAGTTCAACGCCTCAAGCCTCAACAGACCGCATGTCCGCACCCGACCGCCGCATGCCCTCGCCTCCGTCCCAAACCCCCGCCGCCGTCGCCTGCGCGGCTGCGCCTCACTCCTTCGGTCCGGCGCCGCGTCGCATCTTCTAATGATAAATATGTCGAAGAAATAGTTCCAATACTAAACAAGGTTTCTCCCTTAATATGTGATGGTGCCTTTTTTTCATGTCAGATGTTTATGTCATATTTTGAACCTTGTTGTTCAAGATGGCTTGAAAGTAATTGCATCTTTTATGAGTAATATTAGAGTTACTATTGTAATTTTGAAGAATTCTCCATTGCAATAGGAAGAATTTTAGAAGTGTGCATCAGAAGAAGGTTTGGATGTCACTAAGGGTTTTTCTTTGGATGTTTCAACTAAGTAAAATTCCACATATCTAATGCTAGCAAATGCTCTTTACTATAGAAAGGCTTTTGATAAGCTTGTGTTCTTGCATAATAATAGATACAAGAAATATGCTCCAACTGATGAAGAGTGGGATATGGCATTGACTCTTACTAAATTTTTGAAGGAGTTATATGACGCTACTGAACTTTTTTCTGGAAGTTTGTATCCCACAGTTAATCTATTTTGGCGAAAATTTTGTGAGATCAAGTTAACTATTGCAGAATGGTGTCTGAGTGAAGATGATGTCATTTTCAATATGGCAAAGGCCATGGAAAAGAAATATGATAAGTATTGGGGTAAGTCCAATAAAGCTCTTGCTATAGGATGCTTTCTTAATCCAAAGTACAAACATAAACTTGTGGAGTACTTTCTTAAGAAGATTTATCTCATTAGATTTTAGCATGAGAATAAAATTAGTGAGTTCATGGATGTGGTTAACAAGTTAGGAGATATCAAACAGATATTCTATGTGATGTGGTGCAAACTTTAAAAATAATTTAAAAAGGGTTTAGTTAATCCCTCATACTGCTAAGTTCCATCTAGAATATTTAAGGGACTTTGGTATGTTAATCCTTACGATTGAAATGCAATTTCCTTGAACGTGATTCATCATGACATTTCATTCATGATGGGGATTTTCTTGAATTAGTCCTTATCGGACTTTATCGGCTTTATTTGCCAGAAGCTGGAGTTCAACCAACAAACCCGTCGAACTCCATTTCAAATTCGATACCAGGCAAGTCCAGTTTCTTGTTCATGTTTGTTCAGAATGATTTACAAAAATTTCTTCTGGTTTATAACATGCATAAAAAGGAAAACATATTTTCTAAAGATGAATCAATTATGGAATTGTTGATCGTCGGTTTTTGGGCATGATCATGGTGGGTGGTGAAACCTTGGAAAGGTGCCGATGGCACATGGGAAGGCATGTTTCATCACACGAGTTTGGTTCATATAAGGTTAAAGCAACCAATGATCGATTGTGTTCAAGAGTCGTAGTGATCACTGATGGTGATATGCCACCCGGGTATCACCAAGGAGGACGAATCTGGCCTTCCAGCAACGGGATGGGCCGGGCCGGCTACTTGGAGTCCGACTACAGCACGGGGGCGCCTCACCAGCGTGGAGTACAAGGCAAGGACTAATACCTGTCCGGCTTACCCGGAATCAGTTGTAACCGAATAAGAAACTAATCTGTTAACCGACTCGGACTCTGTAACCCTACCCCGGCCGACTATATAAGGCCCGGTAGGGGACCTCCGGTCGGCAGAACATCTCATCTAGCTTAATCTCCATTGTTTCATAGCTCAGGCCCCTTCGAGATTGACTCTCTAGGGCTTGCGGCACTCGGGATACAGCAATACCAGCCACCAAACACAGGACGTAGGGTATTACCTCTCCGAGAGGGTCTGAACCTGTCTAAATCTTGTCTCCCGTGTGCAGCCATCCTGATTTGCTGTGCTCACGCCGCCCCATAAATAGTATTGCCGGAATAATACTCCGACAGTTGGCGCGCCAGGTAGGGGCTTGTGCGCATAGATCCATCTGCACGAGTCGGGATGGCTTTCGTCGACAGCAACAACACCTTCGTCCCGGGGTGCATCATGAGATTCGCCTTCATGAGCATTGTCCCGGATCCTGGCCAGCTTCTCCAGTTTGGAAAGTTAAGCTTCATCGCTGACAAGGTCGGCCAGCTTCACCTCTGCCATTCGGCGACATCCCGATTGGTAAAGGCTTCATCAGCTCTTCAGCCCGGGCCTCCCATGGAGCCCGCATACTCGGCCCCTCTCCCCAGGGAAGAGGCTTCGCCGAAACCAGATCCGTTTGTCGCACACGAGTTCGCACTCGGATCCCGACTGGTGGGCGCTATCGAATCCCTCCTCCCCGTCCTCGAGTACTACTCGAACGAGGATGAAAGCTCTGGCAGCCACCATCCGTCTAGGGAAGTCTTCATGGCTAACGCCGACTCGCAAATTAACGGCGATGGCCAAGAAGTCCCCCATCGACCAACAAACACCGGCCGAGCTCGAGGCCACCCGGCTCCGACTCCTCGCCAAGGAGGAAGAGTTGATCGAGCAGCAGACTCGGCTTGTCCGCCAGCGTGACGACCAGCGACGCAATGATGACATGAGGGCTCGTGGACGCCAGGTTCACAATGAGCTCCGCATGCGTGAAAGGAAAGGAGTCCCGATATTTCCTCTCCCGAGTCACAATATCGTTGCGGCCACAGTGGCGGCCCGCGCCATTGATATCCCCGAGGGCAACCCGGGACATGACGAACTTCGACGGCTCCGCGTTCTGCTGGAGGAAACCGCCCTCCAGCACGCTGAAGTTTTCGAAGACCGCCCCGGCTCCACCGCAGGAGCGAGGAGCCGGCGCTCTACACCCCAGAAGAGTCCAGCACGCATGGATGGCCAACAAGCAAGCGCCGACCGGCGTCAGCCAACTGGCGACGTCCATGGGCGACTCGGCCCCGATCGAGACGCACGTGGCACCATCGACGCCAGAACCCGCGCCCGACGAGACGCGGCCAACAACGCTCGCCAGTTTGCGCCGGTCCACAATCGACTCGGACCCCGGAACCTCGCGGACGCTGAGGGAAGCGCCCATCACGGTTCCAGGAGAGAAGATCGTGGCCACCAACGCAATAATAGCGGCGCTACCAGCCAGGAACGTTCTCCTCCGGCTTCCTCCGGCGCGGGATATTCGGGTCCAAAAGCTTTCGGCCCTCGTGTCCGCAGCGTCGTCTTCCCGGCGCGATTCCGGGTCACCGGCATTGACAAGTACACGGGAGAGACTCGACCGGACATCTGGCTGTCCGACTACCACACAGCATGCAGAACAAACGGTGGGAACGACTACGTCGCGATCCACTACCTGCCGCTCTTCCTGGCCGACTCGGCGTGTGCCTGGCTGACCAGCTTACCTCCGGGGTGCATCCATACGTGGAAGGACCTCGAGACCCTCTTCGTGAACAACTTCCAGGGCACCTACAATCGACCCGGGAACGCGTGGGACCTCCACAGTTGTACGCAAGGGGCAGATGAGACTCTCCGTGAGTACATCCAACGCTTCTCCAAGAAGAAGAATTCTTTGCCCGAGATCCGGGAAGGCGACGTAATTACCGCTTTCTCCAAGGGGGTTCGGAGCACTGACCTGATCCACAAGATTGCGCGGAAGAATCCTCAAACTACGCGCGAGCTTTTCGATATAGCCAACAGCTTCGCTACCGGCGAAGAGGCTGTCCGCAGTGTTACTCGGGACAACAAGGGCAGAGGCAAGGGCAAGGCGTCCGAGTCCTCCAGTCGGGACGACCATCCCGAGTCGTCTAGAAAGAAGCACCGCAAGCGTAAGGGCAGAGACCTCGTTGTTGCTGTCGAGCGCGCCCCGGCGCGCCGTCCGCCGCGCACCAACACAACCTTCGAGGAGATGATGAGTCAGCCGTGTCACTTCCATGGACCCAAGTCCAATCATCTGACGCGCGACTGCAACCTCTTGAAGAACCTGAACAAACCCTACGCCCCCAACAAGGGCAAGAAGGAACCCCCTCAGGACGAGGGTGATGAGTTCCTGAAAGAGACCGCTTGCTTGATGATTTTCGGCGGCCCTAATGGCTACGAGTCCAAACGTCGCCAGAAGATCATCGACCGAGAGGTCAACGCAGCGGAACCGGCCGTGCCCCAGTACCTGCGATGGTCCGAGTCCGTGATCTCATTCGGACGCGCGGATCACCCCGACTACATACCCCAGCCGGGACGTTTCCCCTTGGTGGTGGACCCGATCGTCTCCGGCGTCCGCCTCACCAAGGTCCTCATGGACGGCGGGAGCGGTCTTAATATCCTCTACGTCAAGACCCTCGACGATATGAAGATTCCTCGATCCGAGATCAAGCCGACTGGTGCCCCCTTCCACGGGGTGGTGCCCGGCAAGATGGCGAGTCCACTCGGGCAGGTCAGCCTGCCCGTTACCTTTGGTACTCCCGACAACTTTCGGACCGAGACTCTCACCTTCGAGGTCGTCGACTTCCCAGGATCATACCATGCCATCCTGGGGCGTCCTTGCTACGCCAAGTTCATGGCTGTCCCCAGCTACGTCTACCTGAAGCTCAAGATGCCGGGCCCCCATGGGGTTATTACAGTGCAAAGCAGCTTCCAGCATGCTTACACATGTGATCTCGAGAACTGCAACCTCGTCGCAGCCCAGATCGCCGAGGCCTCCCTCTCCGATCTCAAGTCGGCCGTGGTCGAGGAAGCACCGCCATCCAAGAAGGCTTCAACGTCGACATCTTTCCAGTCGGCTCGGGACACCAAGTCGATCCAACTCGACCCCGAAGACTCCTCCAAGACGACGCGGATCGAGACTGCACTCAGCGACAAATAGGAAAGCGTGCTCGTCAGCTTCCTCCAGGATAACCGGGACATCTTTGCTTGGACGTCCTCCGACATGCCCGGGGTTCCACGGGAGGCTGCCGAGCACTCCCTCAATGTTCGGCCGGATGCCAAGCCGGTCAAACAGCGCTTGCGCCGATTCGCTGAGGATAGACGTCAGGCTATAGGAGAAGAAATAGCTAAGCTTCTAGCAGCAGGCTTTATTAAAGAAGTGTATCATCCCGACTGGTTAGCGAACCCAGTTCTTGTTCGCAAAAAGAATGGAAAGTGGAGGATGTGTGTTGATTATACTAGCCTTAACAAGGCGTGTCCCAAAGATCCTTTCACCCTTCCTCGCATCGACCAAGTGGTTGACTCCACGGCCGGGTGCGAAATTTTATGCTTTCTCGACGCCTACTCGGGCTATCACCAGATCAAGATGAAGGAGGATGACAAGATCAAGACATCTTTCATCACTCCGTTCGGCGCCTTCTGCTACGTCTCCATGCCCTTCGGACTCAAGAATGCCGGCGCTACGTACCAACGGTGCATACAGCGCTGCTTCAGTCCCAGATCGGCCGGAATGTGCAAGCCTACGTCGACGATGTGGTGATCAAGTCCCAAAAGAAAGAAGACCTCCTGAGTGACTTGGGAGAGACTTTCGCTAACCTTCGAAGATTCAGCATGAAGCTCAACCCCGAGAAGTGCGTTTTCGGGGTCCCTTCGGATAAACTACTCGGCTTCATCGTCTCCGAACGAGGAATCGAGGTCAACCCGGAGAAGATCGACGCCATCATCAAGATGGGCCCACCGAAGAACCTCAAAGACGTCCAGCGGCTAACCGGGTGCATGGCAGCTCTCAGCCGGTTCATCTCCCGACTCGGCGAGAAGGCCATGCCCCTCTACAAGCTCATGAAGAAATCGGAGTCCTTCACCTGGACATCCGAAGCCCAGGATGCCCTTGACGGCTTGAAGAAGTTCTTATCCACTCCCCCCGGTGCTGGCGTCCCCCATGCCCAACGAACCACTGCTTCTTTACGTCGCAGCGACTACTCAGGTGGTCAGTACGGTTCTGGTCGTGGAACGCGCCGAGCCCGGCCACATACAGCAGGTACAACGACCGGTCTACTTCATCAGTGAAGTCCTGTCCGAGTCCAAGGCGCGGTACCCTCAGATCCAGAAGATCATCTACGCGGTGTTCATAACATCACGGAAGTTAGTACATTACTTTCAAGGACACCCCATCACGGTGGTCAGCTCCTTCCCGATCGCCGACGTCATCAACAACCGTGATGCTACGGGCAGGATTGCAAAGTGGGCAATGGAACTCCTGGCTTTCAGCATAGTCTACGCCCCCCGCACGGCCATCAAGTCCCAGGCTCTTGCCGACTTCATGGCCGAGTGGACAGAAGTCCAGTCTTCGCCCTCCGTCGTCGACCTCGAGCACTGGACGCTCTATTTCGATGGCTCCCTGATGCTCCAAGGCGCAGGGGCTGGCGTCGTGCTCATCTCGCCTAAAGGCGAGCGCTTCAAGTACACGCTGCAGATCCACTTCCCGGCTTCCAACAATGTCGCCGAGTACGAAGCTCTACTCCACGGTCTCCGACTTGCCGCCTCACTCGGGATCCGTCGGCTCCTAGCACGCGGAGACTCCGAGTTGGTGGTGCGGCAGATCATGAAGGACTGGTCGTGCCGAGATCCCTCCATGGAAGCCTACTGCCAAGAAGTTCACAAGCTCGAAGCCAAGTTCGACGGTCTTGAGGTCACCCACGTTTTACGCCGAGACAACGAGGCAGCGGATGCACTCGCCAAGCTAGGATCCAGTCGGGACGTCGTCCCGGCCGGGGTTTTCCTTCACGAGTTGCACACCCCCTCCATCAAAGCGGACACAACACCCAAGACCGATGAACAGCAGGTCCCCGGAGGCAAAACCAGTCGGCAAACCTCTCCGGAGGTCCTGACTGTCACCCCCGACTGGACCGTGCCCTTTCTGGATTACCTGCTGCGGGACGTCCTCCCGTCCGACAAGACTGAGGCACGCCGCGTCGCGCGGCGCGCCAAGTCCTTCGTCGTCATTAACGACGAGCTTTACAAGAAGAGTACCTCCGGGATCCTCCAACGGTGCATACCTCAGGAGCAAGGACAGCAGCTGTTGTCCGACATCCACTCGGGCGTATGCGGTCACCACGCGGCTCCAACGACGCTAGTCGGGAAAGCCTTCCGACAAGGTTTCTACTGGCCGACTGCCGTCACGGACGCCGATCACATCGTCCGCACCTGCGAGGGATGCCAATACTTCGCCCGGCAGACACACTTGCCAGCCCAGGCGCTCCAGACTATCCCGATCACCTGGCCCTTCGCGGTCTGGGGTCTGGACATGGTCGGTCCCCTCAAGAAGGCGCCCGGGGGCTACACGCACCTCTTCGTCGCAGTCGACAAATTCACCAAGTGGATCGAAGCCAAGCCGGTCGCCACGATAACTGCCGAAAAGGCCGTCGAGTTCGTGCGGGACATCGTCTTCCGATTCGGCGTACCCAACAGCATTATCACGGACAACGGCACCCAATTCACCGGACGCGCGTTCCTCCAGTTTTGCGATGACTTCAACATCAGCCTCGACTTCGCCGCCGTGGCACACCCGCGCTCCAACGGGCAAGTCGAGCAGTCCAACGGCCTGATCATGCAAGGTCTCAAGCCCCGAATCTTCCAACGACTGAACAAGTTCGCCGGCAAATGGGCAGCCGAGCTACCCTCGGTGCTATGGAGCCTGCGCACCACACCTAATCGGTCAACCGGCTACACGCCGTTCTTCATGGTCTACGGCGCCGAGGCGGTGCTCCCGACTGACCTGGACTACGGCTCCCCGCGGGCCCGTGCCTTCAACGAGGCCGAGTCAGGAGAAGCACGGCAGGACGCCCTCGACCAACTCGAGGAGGCACGCGAGGTCGCGCTCCTTCGCTCAGCCAAGTACCAGCAGGCCCTGCGGTGGTACCACAGTCAGCACGTGCGAGGCCGCTCCTTCAATGTCGGCGATTTGGTTCTACGCCGAGTCCAATCAAGCAAGGATCAGCATAAGCTCTCGCCGCCATGGGAGGGTCCGTACATAGTCGCCGAGGTGCTACGCCCGGGGGGCTTACCGACTGAAGGATGGCGATGGCAACATCCTCACCAACGCATGGAACATCGAACAGCTACGTCGCTTCTATGCTTAAGTGTTTTATGAACTTGAGTACATGAATAAAGAATCTCCATTTTTTCATCCAAAAGCAAGTCTTCCTTTCTCCCGACTAAGCCTGCTACGCCCACCCGTAGCAGGCACTCGGCTCATACACGGCCCTGTCCGCGCGGAATGCTTAAGTACTGTGTATAAAGTCCAACGTTAACTCTTCGACTCCAGTCGCCGGTTTACGCCACACCCTTGCGCTACTCGGGACACACGCCACCGGCTAATCCCTATGCCAAGGAGGCTACAACGGATTGGCGTAGAGCACAAACGAACAGACCAACGTACACAGGAACGCAAGTCTTTTCCCGGACAGACCAAAAACTTGTTAACACAGCAAGCGCGTAATTCACTCGGCATCCCCGAGTCCTTTACAAAGTGTACTCGGCACCCCCGAGTACTTTGCAAAATTTACTCGGCTAACCCGAGCAATTTACAGCTAATCCTATCTTTTACAGGCCAGACCGCTTCAGAAGGGTGTCGGCGGTAGACTCGACGGACTGCACCAGCTCCGGAATGTCCTCATCGAGCAAATCCGCGGCATACCCTTCCCCGATCGCCTCCATGTCCAGCGACGGGTACTGGGACCGCGCCACTGCCAAGACCAGGCTGGCCCCCGTCCGCGCGCCCTCCGCCTCGATGGATACCACCCGGTCAGGGACCTGGCGCAACTGCTCGGCCACCGACGCGACGGAGTCAGGTGCCGTGTCGTCCGGCCAGGCGGCGAGGTGCCGTGTCGTCCGGCCAGGCGGCGCCACACGCCACCTGCCCGGCCTTCATCAGCGACTCGATCATCCCCCGGGACTTCTCGAGATTCACCTTCGACTCTGCAAGCAAAAGGCTAAGTATGAGCAACGACGAAAACAGGCCAAAGCAAAACCAAAGTCCACACGGGCACTTACCGGACTCCGCCGCTGCGGCTGCCTTCTTCGCGGCTTCAGCGGCCGCCTCCGCGTCAGTGGCCCGCTGGGCCGCCAACTCGGCATCGCGCCCAAGCTGCGCCTCCATCTTCTCCGCCAGGTCCGCCCGGGCCTTCTCCGCCGTGAGCGCCTCCTCAAGCTTGCGGATCCGCTCCTCGGCGTCATCAAGGTCCCGGGCACGGGCCTGCGCCAACTCGGCCTCGCGCCCGAGTTGATCCGCCCGGGTCCTTTCCGCCGCGAGCGCATCTTCGAGCTCCCGGGCCTGCTCCCTGGCGGCGTCTACGTCTCGGGCGCGGGCCGTCATCGTGTCGAGCTCCGCCCTCAGCCGGGCAACCTCTTCTTCGGCGGCTGCAAGTGCCAGCATGTCGGCGATGACAGCAATATAAAAGCAGCAGGAGAAACGCAACGGGTGAACTAGCTTACTTACCCCGGGACTTGGCCATCTCCTGCGACAGCGCTGCCTGCAGGCCGGTGATTTCCACCCCGCGCTTGCGCGCCACGTCCTCCGCCGTCTGCCGGGCCGCGGTTATTTTATCCCACTCGGACTTCCGCAGCTCAATCCGCTCGATCACCGACAGTCGGTCCTGGAGGACGGCGGTCTTGCTTTGCGACCGCTGGTTCAGCGCCTGCTGCAGAAGACAAACAAGTTAGGCCGCCCAGCTGCATCATCAAAACCCTCCACTCGGCCCCAAGGACCCAGTGGAGGCTCGGGGGCTACACCCTCCGGGGGCACTGTTCGTGCACCCGGAGAAGAGTCTACAGACTATCTTACATCTACCCTCCGCCCGACTATCCTAGTCGACCGCAGGCTCGGGGGCTACACCCTCTGGGTGCACTGTTCGTGCACCCAGAGCAGCAACTACAAAAAAAAACAAGGGGTCCCCTGCCCGACTACCTTAGTCGGGCAGAGGCCCGGGGGCTACTTCCTAGGGACACATTCTCACAAAAAGGACAGTACTCACCTCCATCAACGGGCACAGCCTGCCGTTCAGCAGGTTGGCCGCCTCCCTTGACGCTTTCAGCAAAGCCGGGAGGATCTCCCCGATTTGCTCGGGCGCACTCCGCAGCCGCGCGCCACTCCCTCTCCTCCTCGGTGTCGTCGACCACCACCGCGGCCGGCTGCCCCGGCTCCTTCTCCCCGATTCGGAGCGATCGCGCCACCAACTCCGAGCATGGCTTTGAGGGCGGAGCCCCGCTGATCTCCCGCATTGGCGAGGTCTCGGCGGGCTCGTCCTCACGCACCGACGAAGCAGCCCCGCCCGCTTCCGGAGCCGCACCTTCCGCCATCGCCACGTCCCGGCTAGCATCCGCGGCCCCCGCCGGCACCAACGCTTCGATAGAGGACGACTCCTGAGGGGCGACTGGCGGGACTGCCTGTGTGCCGGGTTGCTCGGGGGTTGGCTCGCGAGCGACCACGATTGGAGGCGACGCCGGCCGAGAGGAGGAAGGAGCAGCCGCCGGCGGAGGCGGCGACGCCCGGGCGTCTGGCGCCGGGGGGTCTCCACCCTGGTTGGATCCCGGGCCGCTCGGGGTGCCTTGGTGGTGTCCCCCGTCTTCCGCGTCCTGCAGAAACGATAAGATCAGCCACGTCAGCACATGAAGAAATATAAAACCAAGCAAACACTCGGCAAGTTACTTACTTTGAAGACCGAGGGACGACAAGGCGCTTCTTGGCCCCCGCGACTCGCGGCCCGGCCGAGGCGGCGGCTGGGGCCGGCGTGGTCCCCGACCCGGCGGATGCTCCGAAGGCAGTGTCGGCGTCCCTCTTCTCCCCCCGGCCGGGGGGAGCGTCGTCCTCAGCTGCCCGAGTAGTGTCACTCGGGGCGGCGGCTGGCGCCGCCGGAACGGTGCCAGAGGCAGGGCCCTCCTGCTCCGCGGGTGCGGCTCCCACGGCCGCCGGCGCCACGGGATCGGCGCTGGGGGCGGGATCTTCCCGCCCCGCCTCCATGGCTCCCGCGACATCCGGCCTCGCCCGATCGGCTCCCACGGCGGAGCCCTCTTGCTCCGTCCGGGCAGACTCGGGGGCGTTCGGCGTTTCTAGGTCGGCGTCCGCGGCGGCGTCCTCCTGTTCCGTAGGCGTGGCTCCGGCGGCAGACGGAGCCGTCGGACTGCCTAGGGGAGTCGAGCCGTCCCGCTCCGGCGAGCCGGCGCCCCTGACGACAACAGTAGGGCCGGAGGCGGCGCCGCTCCGTCGCCGCGTCCGCCTCCTTAACAGATAGGCGCTGATGTCGTCCGAGTCTTCGTCTTCCTCCCGGGCGGCTGCGCTTGGAGGAGGAGGAGGCGGAGCGACCCGGCGGGGTCTTAGAGACCCTGACGCCCTTCGGCGCCCCGGAGCCCTTTGGGCGGCCGGCGCCAGAAGAAGACAACCCGGCGCCCGTCGATCGACGGGCGCCAGAAGCAGAAGACCCGGCGCTTCCCGAGTGGCCGGCGCCGGAAGATGAAGCTCCCGCCACCCCCGGCGGCGACGGCCCGCCCTTCGAACGTCGGCGTATCGCGGCTGGTTCCAGATCTCGTCCTCCGGGAGGGGAGCGCTGGAACAGAAGCCGAACAGAACCTGTAGAGAACACGTAGACAACACCCGAGTAAGGCTCGGCCAAAAGCTGAGATCAAAAGGACCAAGCATCGGCTACTTACGTCGTTCGGGCGGGTTCGCTCGGCAGAAAGGAGCCGGTCGTCCGGAGAAGTCCAGGCTCGTCCCCTGAGCTAGGATCTTCTCGAGTCGACCTTGCACCTCGCCCTCCGACAGCTCGTCGGCGGCCTCCCGGGTCGGATCCTCCGCGCCGGTGTACTCGTACATGGGGTGCGCTCGGAGTTTGGCCGGCTGCACCCGCCACCAGACGAAGGTGGCAACGACAGTCGCCCCGGTGACCCCGGCCTCCATCGCCTGGCCGAGTTGTGCCATCAGGACGTCGACGCTGTCCTGCTCTCGGTCGAGGGGTGGATCCGTCCAGCTTGACCTGGCTACCGGCGCCTGACCCGAGAAGGATGGCAGCGCTGGGTCGGCATTGGCACAATAGAACCACTGGGCGTGCCAACCCTTGAGGGACGATGGCGTTGACGGGGCCGGGTAGCTTTCGCCACTTCTGCCCTCCGACTACCCGGCGCCTCAACTACGGCCGGCGTCCTTGCTCGGCTGCTGCTCACATGTATGTCTGCTTCACAGTCTAACTGCGTTTCTCATGCGGGCGCTGTCGCGCTCGTCTACTTCGCAGCGCGTGTAGTCCTGTCGCATCGTGTCCGCTCCCTCGTTGGGATACTCACCGTACTACTCTGACTTACGCTCCCGCCCATGACCCCTCGCTTCTCCCCTCCTCCCCTTAGTCGTACAGCATCGTATGGTAAGTGACTGCGTCCCTCGCACGCCTCGCCTCGCTTTCCGCCGCCCAAACGCCTGTTTCACCACTCACGGGTGTCCGACGTGGCGCACGTCATGGCGATGCGCTGCGCTGCCTCGCCCATCTCCTTGAGCAGCGCCCTGTTCCTCTTCCTTCCGGACGCAACGATCGCAGCTGCGACACGCCAGTCACCTCGACTTCTGTGATTGGGCCCTCGACGTGTGTGCCCTGTGGGCGGGTCGGCGGCGTCCCTCCCTCGCCTCCATCTTCCACTACAGCGTCTCCTCGGTCTCGCTATTCCGGCGGGCTGCAGCGGCGTTCGGGGATTCTCGTGGCTTGAGCATCGTGGACGCAGAGCAGGGCGCGCTAGCGTATGTTGCTTCTGTCACAGATCAAAGACCCATCAAATACGATAAGCGCGGGCGTCTTGTCGTGAGCTCGGTCAGTGCAAGGAGCGCAGATAGAAGACACAGCGCACGCGCGAGCGAAACCGGAGAATGCGAGCAGTATATTCGAGCAGCAAGTAAAGGCCGTGACTCCCGCTACCTGCGACACGGAGGGAGTAAGATAATACGAAACAAGAGGGAACATCTCGGGGCGTTCGGATCCCCGCGTCTCCACGTTCCCCGATCGCCGCGCCACGCCGCGCCGTTTCGTGATTCCGCCGCACGTTCGGGCGGGCCACGCCGCGCGTATCTCGCGCCCACGACTAGGCTGCGTCGCGATTCGTGCGGGCTTAATGAAGGAGATCCGACGGTTAGCCTTCCAGGCTGTATAACCCGACGGAATACGTCTCCGCTGTATGGTGGCTAAAGCGTATTCTCCAGGAATCGCTAGCTGGCTGCTTAGAGGGACTCGGCGCCAGGCGTTTTAGCCACAGAGGGTATCAGAGACTGGCCTCCAGCGAGGAACGCAGTCGGCTGAGTACACCCGAGTGAGGGGCAGAAGTGGCGTGCCTCCCGAAGGCCGCGAGTCGGATGCTGAGCAACTTGGAGCCGCTGGATTCTCCACCCAGAACTCATCGAGCGCTTAAGCCTCGAAGCTCTGGTCTCTGGGATCTCCAGATTCAGTGGAATGACCCGGCATAAGACTTTGAAACTCAGAAACCTATGCGCCATGTCTGTTTTCTCTGGTTCGGACTTGGAGTTCCAGAGGCATTCCCTCAGGGGACCCTAGCCGGCCTTACCCTCTCGGGAAGGCCGGGTGCTACTCGGGAATTCAGTCGGGATTTATGGCAAGCCCCACGCCGGGTTATCAGTCGATCCCTGGCCCCCAGGGGTGGACCGGATGCCACTAGAGATTACCCGTTAACAGCTCACCCGCCTTGACATTCCTGCCTTACGGGTAAATGTTACTTGGCTTAAATTGTCTTGTTTACAGGAGTCCAGTCAGCCCTTCACAATCTCCCGGCGAGCCGAAGTCAGTCGGGAAGGTCATCCAGAGGCCAAGACCGGCGGCGGCGAGATCGTGAAGGACTCGGGGGCTACTGATGGTGATATGCCACCCGGGTATCACCAAGGAGGACGAATCTGGCCTTCCAGCAACGGGATGGGCCGGGCCGGCTACTTGGAGTCCGACTACAGCACGGGGGCGCCTCACCAGCGTGGAGTACAAGGCAAGGACTAATACCTGTCCGGCTTACCCGGAATCAGTTGTAACCGAATAAGAAACTAATTTGTTAACCGACTCGGACTCTGTAACCCTACCCCGGCCGACTAGATAAGGCCCGGTAGGGGACCTCCGGTCGGCAGAACATCTCATCTAGCTTAATCTCCATTGTTTCATAGCTCAGGCCCCTTCGAGATTGACTCTCTAGGGCTTGCGGCACTCGGGATACAGCAATACCAGCCACCAAACACAGGACGTAGGGTATTACCTCTCCGAGAGGGCCTGAACCTATCTAAATCTTGTCTCCCGTGTGCAGCCATCCTTATTTGCTGTGCTCACGCCGCCCCATAAATAGTATTGCCGGAATAATACTCCGACAATCACGCTTACCACATACCTTGTATGGGTGGGGCTGAGCTAAAGTACCTTTGCCCTAGGTTCATACTCCCCCGGGGACGCAAGACCTCGGTAGTGGGATCGACTGTCGGGTTAGCCACGATAAGATTTGAGACTGGTAGTCCTAACGGACTACGACATGGAGTATGACCGAGCAGGCGGTGAAACGGCTCTGTGACCTCTGGAGTGTAGATAAGGTTTGGCCACCTTAGATACATGATTGTAGTTGTTTGTGGATACAGTTACGCACCTCTGCAGAGTGTAATAAAATGTGGTAGTGTCACTCCATGTTTCTGGTTGGAACTGCGAACCCAGCAGGAAAGGGATCCACCGGGGATCCTAACAGCCTGTGAGACATGAGATCGTAGTCTCTTAAATTAAAACTTGACTCTTTTATCTTATAAAATGCACTCTTTTGAAGAACACCGTTGTTCTTAGTAGATAGTGCATCAAACACCTCTTTACTATTCCTAGACTTGTTGAGTACCTTTTGTACTCATCCCTCTATTCTAATTCCTTTGACTAGCTTATGAGCCAACGATGAATCAAGACATCGTCCACGTCGAGGTTGGAGATGAGATTCCCGAAGAGCAGGCACCTACGAAAGAGCAGGCACTCACGCTGGGGCTTTGATGAGAGCACTCTCACGGTTGGCCAGCGTTTTCCTACCAAGCAGGCTGCGGAGGCCACCATTATGAAGTATGATATCTCCATAAGTCATGAATATAAGTCAAAAAGGGTCAAATTACATCCAAATTGTCCAGGAAGAATCCTTGCAAATTAGCACGTGGGCCTTTCTATGGATTTTGAGATAACAGTCTTGATACACCACACATGAGAGCTACCTGAGCCTTGACAAAGCACCGTAAGGTGAGTGCTACATATGTGGCTGAAAAAGTATACCACCTAGTGTCGAAAGATATCTCGGTGGGGCTAAAGGCATTGATGGCGACTGTGGCTAACGAAGTAAGTTTTCAGATCAGCTATAGCATGGTTAGACGTCCAAATAGAAGGTGATCGAGAGGATGTTCGGGACGTTTTAGGAGGGGTATAACTTTGTCCCTAGGTTGCTGCATCAAATAGCGAAAGCTAACCTGGCACTTACATAAACAAGTTTGACAAGCCACATCCTGGCGGAGTACCTGGTCGGTTCATACTTGATCATGTATTATGGGTCTTCAGTCAAACTATCGAGACATTCAAATATTATCGTCTTGTGCTGTCAATGGACGGTACCTTCCTCATGGAGAAGTACAAGGGGACATTAATAATAGCGATGGCAGCCAATGCAAATGATCAAGTCCTTCCAATTGCATATGCAATCTTTGAGAGTGAGAACTTAGATAGCTAGTTGTGGTTTCTCATAAATTTGAAGTTGTCTGTTGTCAGAGATATTTCTCATGTATGCCTTACTACTAATCACAATGCTGGGCTACTAAATCCAATTAACACAATCAGGAATATAGTTGTTAAGGAGTACAAGTGAGCGATCTTGAATCCAGGTGGTGCATGAGGCACCTGGCGGTCAATTTCTTAGAAAGTTCGTAAGTAAGAAACTTCTGAAGAATTTCAAGAAGATGTACATGCAGAATCGGTTGCGGAAGTTCCAGGAGATTTGGACAGCATTAGAGACTGTAACTGCCTATTATAGTGGGGAAGCTCAGTAGGAAGGTGAAAAGGCTGTGCATCCCCGTGCGAGGCCCAGTAGAAGAGTTCGAACTCTGTCGGAGTGCATGCAGTTCCTGAAATGGAGGAGTAGGCGCTCATTCACGACACATATGGTCGAAGGTATGGCATAATAACAACAAACATGTCAGAAGGTTACAACAACGTGCTAAAAGGTGTGTGGTGTCTCCCTATAGCTGCCATCGTTGATGAATCATGGTCCCAGATTGTAAGTTACTTTGATATAATCCAGGGCTGTGAAAGATAACATGGAGAAAGGGAAGCAATGATCCGAAGTCATGCAGAGATACATAGATATGAAAATAAAAAAATCTCAGAAGCATGACATTCGAGTTGTTGATGGCTTGCAGAGGAAATATAAGATTCGTCTGCAAAGGAAGCATGTGAACAGCCATGCTAGAGGTTATAGGAAGCATTAATGCAAACTTAATGTTGTTGTATGTACATACACATGTAACAAGCCGAAACTTCTGCACTACCCTTACCAACATGTCTATACGGCGTGTGCACACTTGAAACAGGTTTCGCAACAGTACATCTCAACATATTTCAATATTCATCATTTGCTTGGGACATGGAGCAGCGAGTTCTACTTGTATGGCCTTGATATGAGTTACAAGGATGTTTGGCATGGCCAAGTTGAATGGGTGCCGAATGCAGCATTGAAGCAGCACAAGAAGGGTCGTCGAAATACTTGTCGTTTTAGGAATGACATGGACGATAGCCAAATTGGAGAACCCCGCAAGTGTACCATGTGCAGGAGCGCTAGACACAGGAAGAAGGATTGCCCCAACAAGCCAAGCACGTCGACTCATTACTAGTTCTGTATGAGTGTTTCTTACTAATATGTCATCAGATTTGCAAGAATACTACGTGTTTTATTTATGTATTGTTCATGTGGAACTCAAAGTGTTGTAATGTTAGCAGGTTTAATGTTCTGTTTTGTTTATGTATTGTTCATGTTAAACTCAGGGTGTGTAATGTTAGCAGATTTAATATCTTATTTTATTTATGTATAATTCATGTTGAACTCAGAGTGTAGTAATGTTAGTAGATGTAATGTTCTGTTTTACTTATATCTTTTTTTGTATGCTTCTCTGTTCTAAGTTAAATAATTATCACCAGATTTCTGTTTGTAGGAGATGGCTGCACTACCAGAGGGTACTAGAACATTACTACGATCATCACCATCAGTGCCACTCTTGGTTGGGAAGTGATGTCGACGTTCCACCAACCTTCATGCTTAGGGTTCCAAGATCACACTAGCCCCTTGACGAGCGGTTCGTTCCACTCCTTCAAGATACTGGGCTTCTGTTGTTCACTAGGATGATGTCCACGGGCCACTCTTTCACTTTGGACACATCTTTATTGATAGCTCTTGTCAATAGATGGAGACCGAAGACTCGCACTTTTCACTTTCATTGGGGAGAAATGACAGTGACTCTTCAAACCATGATCACTAGATTGCCTGTAAGCTGAGAGGCAATTGTTCCACCTCCTAAGAGAGTTGATTGGATGGAGCACTTGGCTGCTAGATTTGGTGCGAAGAATCCGATAATGGAGAAAGGAGAGCTTTCGCGCGGTGTTCCAAAGAATTGGCTTAGGAGGTTTGACACATTCCTAGTGGGTGCTGACGAAGAGGTAGTGAGGACGCATTTTGGTTGCGTATTTTTGTTTCTCTTTGGTTGGTACATGTTTCCCACGACGCACAGTCATATAGTGTACTCTAGCTACATCCACCTTACAAAGGCTTTGGCTGATGCCCCGCTTGGAGATGCTCCTCAGTACAGCTGGAGATCTGTAGAACTCTGTGCTATGTACAGGGGGTTGTGTAATGCTACATCCCGTAAGAAGGGCAAAGAGTCGATACTTAATGTCTGTCATATTTTGCTTCAGTTCTGGTCTTGGGACCACTTCCCTATTGGACAGCCCTAGATAATTGAGCCGATCCACACATATCCCATAGGGCAAAGCGCCATAGATGTGCCCGCTATGGGCACTCGGTGGACAGATGCACTTTTACTTAGGCTCAGGACGTGTCAGCGTGTTGCTACCCATGTACCACCAAGAGTTCGAGCTAATGGACCACCAGGGGTGATATGGTTCCCATGGACAAATGACCAAATATTGAGTGCAGCACCTCATGGTTTGTCCATCTAGTGCAGCAGGGATATACATTACTGAATGACAACTTGTCACCTAGTATTCTCAAACATGGTAGAGCTGTATGCACCACAACGTGTCATGAGGCAGTTTGCTCTATTCTAGCAAGTGCCCCCTCCAGCTAGCAAACATCTCTCCAAAAAAATCCACGAGTACGTTTTAAAGTTCCTCAACCATTGTACTTGTGCCTGCAACTTTATTTATTTTTGCTGATGCTTTTCATATTTTAAATGCAGGCAAGGTAAGATAGGCAAGAAGGATGACGATTGGAGAATGTCACAGCATGCGTGGAAGGAAATGTGGGACAATATGGCTGCACAGCAGGTCATCTCTGAACAGAGGTAATTTCTTTTTGTTTTCTCACCTTACATATATTATGTTTTGCATGTCAATTACAATATAATATTATATGTAGGCAATACGACGAGTACCCGTGGTGGTACGTGTCGAGGATGCATGTTAGGCTCATTTGTCCTCCACTCGAGAGACCAACAACCATCACACATGCTGATCAGCTACCGATGGGGATGGATCGGCACCGAGCTTCACGTCGTGACAACACGGTAATATTTACGACTATTGTGTTGTCTTCGTTAAAATGTACATCTCAAGGACTAAAAATAACCTTTTATATGCAGTTTGATCAGGCCTTGCAGATTCACGATACTGCAGCCTCTGAACTTCGCATCAGTCGTCATCATGACCATCCCATTTACCATAAGATTAAGAACATGTACGAAGATGCCAAAGGGATTCTCAAGAATTTGAGTTGCGATCGGACCGATGACATACTATCGCATGCTTTGAACATGCCAGAGCTTAGGTCGGCACGACCTAGTGAGGCACTAGATACACATGCCGCTTCAGGACGTCGAGAGGTATGTCATTTAAAATGTTCGAGGTTAACTTTTTACATATACTCCGTGTGTGATATTAACTTAATCGTATTGCTGACATTTCACAGTCAAACGTATGTGGAGACACTTCACTCTTAAGGATATCGTCTAGGCAAGCTGGTATAGGACTGCAGGTGTGCTAAATTAGCGTGCACACACTCAGTGAAGTTATTTACATATATTTATTTGTACTATGCAATGTCACTTGTTTGACACAGTATGACTTGGTGCATGAGCAAGGCCAGATCTCACAGGGAGGTGCAGCATGAGAGGTATGTCATTTTTAAAAGAGACCAAATTTTCCATATATTGTGTGTATGATGTTTTTTGATACCTTGTTCCTAACCTTTATATTCCGAGGTACATGGGACACATCACTTCAGCTAATATCATCTACGCGAACTACTCAAGGACTTCAAGTGCACTTAATTTATTACATACCAGAATTATACAAATGATGAGTGAAAAATATTATTGCTAAGCGATTATCAATTTCGTACATAATTCGAGTTGATTCGCCACAATAGAAGGCCCAGGGGTCTTAGGGATGTCCATTAGTCAGGTATGTTAAAAATATTACATTTTTGTAGTTACATGCTACACTTGTATCTTAAATTAATTTTGCAATAATACTTTCCATCATTTTGTAGACAATGGACCACATTGATTCGCCACTGGACAATAGTACTTTTGTTGTCCAGTCCCCATGGATGCAACCTTCAATTCAATACTAGTCCCTAGTTGGACGAAGAGGTTACGAGGATGGTTTGTCCCACGACCCAGGCCAAGATTGGGTACAAAATTTATTTGGACATCATGAGATTGACCATAGCCAAATTCCTACTCAACCAGAACCTACTCAGGAGACTCCCCACTACGGCCTACGGACAAACCCAATGCGGCATGAACAATTCACTTTTCCATCAGATCACAAACCGCCGAGACACAAGAGGGGAAGAGGCTACTGATTGCGACTTTGTTTAGTTGTTTCTGATAGTTGTACTATTCTACTTTGTTGTTTGCACTACTCCATGAAGTAATAAGTTTCTTTATTCAATTTTAGAGTCTGATACAATAAATTACTAAACCAAGGCCAGTAATACAATCACTAAATTAGCTAACACAAGACTCTACTCGGGCACTTGGGATATTTCCCCTTCCGCATACGAATTATGTGAGCTTCTTCTCCTTCTCCCTTTGCACGATGTGCCATCTCGCGCTTCATCGCCCTCTCTTCCCTCACAAGCCTCCGCAGCGCGATGTTTACGCCTCCTTCTTTTTGTTGTATCGCACCTTTTGCTAATGCATTCGCTTCTCCTCTTCCTCTACGTCGTGCATGTGGTGTGCAAACACTTCCCGCCTCCATGACATCTCAAGCATTAGTTCGTCCACATCGTCTTTCGATTGGGTACTGTCTACCCACTGTATATAGTCACATATAGGTGGAGGAGATCGCATGCAAATTCAGTTAGCATTTATGATATGTGATAAAGTTTGGCATAATGTAAGAAATGCGGGTATGTGTGACTTTTACCCATGGACATCAGTCGTAAAGGCCAACCTTGGCAAGCTCATTTTTATAATTAGCGCACATGAAGAACCTCCTTCCAAAGGTGTATGACATATCTTTGGACTTTGTAAGCCTACAGTGATCATGGCACCAGCAAATAGGAACTTCTAAACCTTCAGGCACATAAGCCCATCGCCTTATCCTTTGGCATGTCATTGCAACCAGATGAAGCCATTCATATAATATTAAAATATTAACAACCTTCATATTTTTTTTAAAATACTACATGAGTGACATAAAATAACAATGTCATAATTTGAACTAACTTTCCTGAATATGTTGTCATCTATCTAACTATATGGAAATCTAATAACAAATAAAAAATTAAAAGCATGACAAGAATTACCCCGCGTTTCAAGATTTAAACAAGATCTGCAATATCTTCTACTTCTTCGTCTGCTAATTAAACTTTCCAAAGCTTCAAAATCCACAACAAAACTTGCTTCTTATCTTCTCTTTTTCTCACCTCTCTGGATGCAAGGGAGGAAGAGCGGGCAGCCGAGAGACTTTGGGCTACACAAA
Source organism: Stipa capillata (assembly GCA_019208055.1). NCBI lineage: Eukaryota > Viridiplantae > Streptophyta > Magnoliopsida > Poales > Poaceae > Stipa > Stipa capillata. The sequence continues at coordinate 175,849 of JAGXJF010000246.1, forward strand.
GAGCTGTGCGGGACGAGGTGTGAGAGAGCAAGGACGTGGTTTAAATAGAGTGAGAGGGAATCCGATCGATGCTAAATAGAAAAAAGAGGGCACTGCAATCAGCTAAGCTAGAAAAAGCAAAACAACAGGAGTGCAGTGAAAAGATTCTCACAAGCTGCAAAAAATTGGTGCAGGCGGGCAAAGTGCACTTGTAGCGGGTCCCACCCATGCCACCTCCCAACAGCACACGCGGTAGCACGCATAGCCACGTGCGCCACGTCGGCTCCCGTAGGTCGGATGCACGACGGGCAGCGGGCAGCGGCTGTGGCGTGCGCAGCGGGACGCGGGTGGAACCGTGTTGCGGCAGCGTACCACAGGTGGGACCTGCAGCAGGTTGCGGCACGTCTAGCTCATGAGTCCCACATGCGTGTCGCGGGCCGGAAGTGCTATATAGGCGTCGCACGTCAGATCCACCGTAGGATCCATATGACGGCCATTCAACTTGTTGCGGGGTCGTTTTTGCTATTTTTTTAGGGGTTATTTTTGGAATTCATGCTCAACAAGGGGCTAAATGTGGCTTTTGGCTAAGACTCCATTCTTTGCTGCATGAGCCCACGAGCTGCTCTGTCAGTGCTCTCAAGTTGTCATGTCGGTGCCATCACGCGAGTTGCGATGTGCACGACGAGCATCGACAACGGCAAGGAGACGAGACCGTCAGAGGCCAGCTGATACAGAGGGGCTCCCGATCTTCACGGTTGGAACGATAACTAGAGTAGCCTAAATGGAAAACCCACCCCAATAACAAACTCCAACGAGAAAGCCTTTGGGGAATTAGGAAACCAAATCAATTACCCTCTTGATTGAATACCACGATTTCCACTCGGAGGCACATGCCGATCCTTACAATCCACAAGGAAGCATGTCTAGGTGGATTCCCCAAATCTAGAGGGATGAACCCTAGATTAAGGAGCTAATCTCTACTTTAGTCTTAACAACAAGTCTACCAAACTAGGGTTTGGGCACCGATATTTATAGTCCTAACCTCGTAATACTTGAGGGGCAAGCCAACTCATTACATGGGCCTCGGCCCGTTACTGTGTGTAGACAGTACACACCGGACATCCGTGGGTACTTAATCGGGAATGTCCGGACGTGTTGGTGACACCGAACAATGCACATCGAAGGGTTGGAGCTGACATTCCGAGCAGGGGATGTCCGGAGTCTCCAGAGGCGAGATCCAGAAGGTCCGGGTGTGGAGTTGGACTGCTGTTCTCCTGGATATCCACCCAGAAGGTCCGACCGTCCCAGAGTATATGTCCAGAGACTCTGGAAGCGAGGCCCGGAAGGTCCGGATGTGGAGTTGGACCTCAGTTCTTCCGGGCACCCATCCGGAATGTCTGACCATCCCGGAGTGTACATCCAGAGACTCTGGAAGTGAGGCCCGAAAGGTTCGGATGTGGAGTTGGACCTCAATTCTTCTGGGCACCCATCCGGAATGTCTGACCGTCCCGAAATGTACATCCGGAGACTTTGGGGGTGAGGTCCGGAAGGTCCGGATGTGTAGTTGGACCTCGGTTCTTCCGGGCACCCATTTGGAGTGTCCGACCATCCCGGAGTATCCGGAAGTCTTCCCGAGCGGCTCCATCCAGCAGTGTGTACGTCCGGAGTATCGGCACCTCTTTGGCCAGAATGTCCGGACATACATTCCAGACTACCCCGGTTCTTCCTCCACTCGGTTGATCCTTCGTATCTGAGCAAACATAGAGTCAAGGCATTAGGCAGCATACCATTCAAGCCCAAGTCAATTGGCGATGTATCAAAGATAGAGTCACCTCATGTTGTATAGCCTTAACTCGAGCTCTTGACAATGGTCCAATAAGCTTTGGAGGTGTGGCTTGATGAATCTAAGTGGCCTTCACCCTTAGCAGCGGAGGTATCCGCATCACCAGTATTCAGGTGGCAGCCGACATGACACTGCACCACATCTAGGCGCTCCTCTGTTGTCACACATGCGCGCCGAGCGGCTGTGGCTCCTTGAGGATGACAGGCCAGCCACCTGCACGCCGCGCCAGTAGAACGTAGATGTGATTTCAACCGGGAGCGCTCTTACCTATCACCAGCCGAGCAGTCGTGCATGTACCTACTTGTCTGGCGCTCCTCTGTTGTGACACATGTGCCCCCCTACAATGTTGCTTCGACGCTTCGTCCTGGCGCTTGCCATGCCGTCGGCTGTGGAGTTTTCATTGTCCTACCACCCATCCACCCGCGCAAGAGCTACAAGGTTCGATGATTTCGATCAATCCATTGGTCACCGCCTTGCCGGTTCTTTAGAAGGCACGTGCACAGTGGGGTTGCAACTCCTCAAGGATGGTAGGACGGCTGCCCACATGCCACGGCCGCGAATGAGTCGTCAGTCGCTGTAACACCACCATGCCTCCCAGTAGCCACCGGCGTGTGCCAACACGGAGCCAGTGCGCACCAAGTCATGGTTGTAGAGCATGCTGAGGCACCACCCTGTGTGGGTGGTGAGTCCGAGTGGCCTCGCCATCGTCGTTGTACAAGTAGCCCTAAACAGGAGCGGCAAGAGCGAACCCAACACATTGTTGTTGGAGATCGGATTGAGGAGGTGGCTGGCCGAAGTCGAAGAAGATGACCCTGGTGTTGGCGTTGTTGTGCACGGGAGGATGCATCGATGGTAGGGCAACCTTAGCATGTCGGCACGCTCCTCCCAGTGCTCGAAATTGACGCTGGCCGCCCTCATTCACTCGATAGCATGTGGCATGGTCGATGGCCAAGCGGCGGGGCAAGGACAAGGGGACAACGGCGGAAGGAGGAAGGTAGACTCACACGGAGGATGTAGCCAACGCTGACATGAAGGGATTGACGTGGCATTTAGGTTACAAAGTTTATGTACATGATATGAATTTAACTATCTACCAATAAGATAGCAGTTGAATCCATGCAATATTAAGTTGAACAAAATAGTAATTTTTTGAAACAATAGGTATCATCAACATGGTCAAAGGGGGACTGGTCGCCTTGCTACTCGGGAACAGGGTACTGCTTGTAGTCGGGGTCACTTACATCGTGACCTTCCGGTGCTATCGGGAAGAAGCAGAAACACCAAAAAAATGATATAATAGTAATTACTACTACTAAGAATTCATCGGCATGATTATGACATGGGATGCATTCATGGCATAGTACTCCAATAATAAAGACTAATGCAAGTGGAATCAAGTTAGTCGGAGCTAGGATTCTTAAGATATCACAGTCCGAAAAATCTTCGGCGAGAAGAAAAAAGTTAGATGCTTTCTGTTAGTTACTTTGTAATTTTTTTTCCTACTATATAAACATGAATGGCATAAATAGATACTATTTATTTTCTAAATTTTTTTAATTATTTATCCATATTTTTCTAATTTACTATGAATTAGTTATGAACTATATAAAATGAAAACCATTTAAAAATATTTTTTGTAAATCCAGATAATTTATTTTGATTTAAAATAAAAAAAATTACTTTTATTACTCAACGTTATCTATCCTAGTCAAACCGGCCAATGAGCCGACATGTCTGTCGTAGGTACGAGCCTAGACAGTGTATTTGTGGCACCCCTGGTCGGCTACAGCGACCGCCGGGCGTGCAGGGGACAAACGAGCTAGAGCCAACACGCGCGAGGCAGTCGGGAACGGAAATCACTATTCGTATTAGGGCAAGAAACGAGAGCTTACAAAAGGGGGAAATGGAAAGGGATCCCTTTTCTCTACCCCCTGGGGGGTATTTATAGGGTTTGAAAATGAAAGATGGAAGATTACAATTTTGCCCTCACAAGAGAGGGAATCTACAAGGGCATTATGGTCATTTGACCATCCTTAGAGGATATTGAAAGAATATTCCCGGGCATATTTAGGGAATATTCTTTAGCATCTCTGGAGGCATCTTTAAGAGCGTCCCTCGGCGACGTCGGACGTTGGGGTGGTCCTTGACGACGTGTTACCCTTGGTGATGGGGCGAAGCGTAGCCTCGACGCTTGCCGGGACAGGACGTGACCTGGACGCTCGTCGAGACAGGACGTGACCTAGACGCTCGTCGGGACAGGACGTGACCTAGACGCTCACCGGGACAGGACGTGGCCTTGATGCCAATGGAGATGCCAACGGGGTTAGCGGACGCCGGGTAGAACGTGTTGACTCAGGGAGGGGGGTCTTGTCAGTACGGGGGGAAGCCCGTCAGCTTGGGTAGCGCGGGGACCCTTCCCCCAACAATGTCATAGATACATTTTACGTGAAATAGTTTAACCACATTTTAATTAAGGTAGGACCCACCGGTCAGTGACTAATTCACATACCGGTTAAGTTAATCATTAGATTAACTCTAATTAACCAACTGATGGGTCAGGCCCACCTGTCAGTGGCTCACCAGCAGTTAAACGCTAGCGAGGTTGCACTTGCACTCCGACGATGTGTGCAACTCGCACCACAGCGCATGCAAGGATGAATGTGTGCACGCGTTCGCCTGCTAGGGTGACACTGCACTCGTCGGTGGTGGTGCGAGGAGCTAGGGTTGCAAAAGCTTCGCTGGCGGTGTGAGCATCGCTATGCGTGTGGGCGGCGTGAACGAGTAGCACATCGAGCAAGACATAGGTGTGCGATAGCATGACGGTTGGCATTGGCCATGGTAACAATTGGGTCATAGACAAGTGGGTCCACGGTCATGTTGACCCATTTGAACTTTGACCGGAAAGAAATATGATTGAAAATACATATAGGAAGGGAGCTATTGATCGTATTGAACCCCTTTAGCAATGTTAATGACTATGATTTGTACTTTTTTTAATACGGTGACCAAAGTGAGTAAATTAGATGAGTTCAGTGATCGTGAATGCATTTTCTTTTTTAATAACCACCGAATAATGTGTCTCACCAAAACATCCTAATACAGTTCAACTCATCCTTCTTCGTATATAACTTTGATCATCTAAGTCGATCTAACATGTTTAAACACCTAGGGATCATCAATAATCCACGATCAAGGTAATTCACCAAAATTTGAATCCACCAAATTTTTATGATAATTCTACATAATCTGATTCTACAAAATCAATTGATTTTAATATCCAACTCCAAGATTTGAGCCATACACCAAGTTCAATACTTCACTCTTCCAAGTTCAACTACTAAGATAATCTACTTCTTGATTAAATCCCAATAACCACCGAGAATGATTAATCATACTAAAACTCATAATCTTTGTTCAAATCCACAAGGTATCACTAGGTTTAATTGGGAATCTCCAAGTGCATCCACAATTAATCCAAATCATTTTACTTTTCACTTATCCAAGAACTTCACTAGGTTAATCCAACAATACTTATCTTGTAGAGATCGCCACCAATTAATCCAATTTCTCAATTTCTCCAATATTCTACCAAATAAATTGATCTCAACTCCCTACTTCAGATCTGGCGATGAGCGGCTAGAGATACAGCACCAGCGGAGTTGGCAATGGGCGGCGAGAGGATGCAGTGCATTGGTGCGAAGGCACCGCTATGAGCGACACAACACCATCCGTCAGCGTCACATGGACATAGACGCACAGTGGTGGAACCGTTGGCGTCGAACTCCCTCCAGTGCATGTGGCGGGGATGCGGTGGCGGGAGTAATTCCTAGCTAGGTTCGTCTCTCTCTCTCTCTTTCTTTCTCTGTTTGTCTCTCTCTAATCTAAAGCCCAATCAAAGCCAGGTGGGCTTCGGCGATGCAGCGAGATCTGAGAATGGTGGAGGTGGTGGCAGTGGCGGCAGAGTATGTTCATGCATATGCACTCAAGTTGTTTGTTTTGTTCTTTCAATTCTCTCTCTATACCGGATATTGTCGGTCTATCAAGTGCCAAAACCATTTAGATTTGGCCCCTTACCCCACTGAAAACGGTTTTGACGATGACGTGGCACCCATGTCAGCACAAAAAATTGAAGAGTTAGAAAAATGGGGAAAATCATAAAACAATTAAGAAATTTTTGACGATTTGTTTTGCAAAGATTTGAGGAAATATATTTAAAAACTTAGAAAATTTAGAAACATATATAAAATATCAGAATTTTTAGAAAATGAACATTTATATTAAAAATCAGATTTTTTTTTAATTAGAAATTTACAAGAAAATTTTAAAAAATATAAAACATGTATAATTTGAACAAAATAAGAAAATTGGGAATAACTAGGAAATTTAAAAAATCAGGAATATCCTAGAAAATCTGAGAATTTTTTAAAAATGTAGAAAAGGAAATATTTTTAATATTATCGAAATCCATGGTTTTTCCATAATACTTTTTGATTTTATGCATTTTTAGAATTCCTAGAATCTCTAATAACTTTTGTATTTTTTTCCTAAAAAAATTTTCTTGATACTTTTTCATTTTTTTTTATAATTTTTTGTGCTAGCTAGGTTGCTACGTGAGCCACCGCCATATCATTGTCAAAACTATTCAATGGGGTAAGGGACCAAATCTTGATGGTTTTAACACTTAAGGGACTGAGTAGAGGGATCAAACTTAGACTTTAATAATAGTAGAGGGATCAAAAATGAAATTGTCTAATTATTATAATTTTTACTATTGTTACGGGGATTTCTAGATTCTAAGAGAAATGGAGCTCCATTTCTTTCTCGTTTTGCAACCACATTTCCCTCTGTTATATATTAGATGTAGCATGACTTATTGTAGGCGTCGATTATGATTTGCTAGCTTGATGTAAATTAGTGCAGTAGTAGTTGACATATTGTCCCTTTCCATGAGATCATGTAGAATTTCTCCACTCCCATTGTTTTTGTCAGACTTGCCTTTTCTGTATTGAAGCGTGGATGTGACATCGATCAATGTCGTTGCATTCATAGACATCGATGATTGACACGGGACCAGTGCCCAACCATCCAATGCAGTTTTTTTCGCTGATGGGGTGGGAATCATTCCATCAAAATATTTCAGGATACGTGCAGAGTAATTTGAGAGGCTACTTTTTTAACGGACCATCGGAAAACTATTGGTAGAAGGGATCTTGATCAGCTGCAGGCATCGCACGCCGTGGAGCAGAACCTGGTTGTGTGTGTATGTTTGAGTTTTCTTTTCTCACTAGTTTTCTGTGTGCGAAAGAGCTGAACTCTTTTCTTTTTGGTGAGAACACAACTCTGGTAAGCTTCAAGCATCTCGAGCGGGCTAGGAGGCAGAAAAGGACCAGCATTTTCGGCCCAGCTCGCTGCAATTACGTTACAGATTTCAGGAACAGCTTGACCGATCTCACGGGCTGAGCAAGTCATATTCAGGGCCATGTGCAACCCAATTGTTTCAGCCAGGACGAATTGGCCGCGCAATGTGCAAGAAACTCGTACAGAAGGAAAATGAGAGAATTCGAATTAGCCTGATGCGTTTTCCAGATTCCAATCATTGGACGCGGTAATCATCTCCTCTACAACGACAAGAAAACCAACGACGAGACATAATCACAAACGCATGATTCAACAGCGAATAAATGTGAAACCAAGAACCAGATGTCACCAAAAAAGATTGGCAATTTCCATTCATAGCAACCTGAGATCTAAATATTTGATAGCATCCACTGCACGTTCCAAGACGCTAATAACGAAGAGGACTAAACAGCTACGATTCAAGCATGGAGGACGACGAACACCGGAGGAACGCCTACGCGCGCTCCCCGCGGATGCGGCGGGCGAGCTGGATGTCCTTGGGCATGATGGTGACGCGCTTGGCGTGGATGGCGCAGAGGTTGGTGTCCTCGAAGAGGCCGACAAGGTAGGCCTCAGCGGCCTCCTGCAGAGCGGAGACGGCGGAGGACTGGAAGCGGAGGTCGGTCTTGAAGTCCTGCGCGATCTCCCGGACGAGGCGCTGGAAGGGGAGCTTGCGGATAAGCAGCTCCGTGCTCTTCTGGTACTTGCGGATCTCCCGGAGCGCCACGGTGCCGGGGCGGAACCGGTGGGGCTTCTTCACGCCGCCGGTGGCAGGGGCCGACTTGCGCGCCGCCTTGGTTGCCAGTTGCTTCCGGGGTGCCTTGCCGCCGGTGGACTTGCGCGCCGTCTGCTTCGTGCGGGCCATGGAGGAGGATCGGGGCTGAGGGCGGCGCGCCGGCGCGTGAACGACGGTGTCTTCTTGGGAGATCGGCGGGGGCTGCGAGAGCGGTGGGATTCTGGGGGAGAGGGGTTTGGAGGGGTGTTAAGTAGAGGTGGGATTTCAGAGGCGGGCGCGCGGCTCGAAAATTTTCGGGGATTTGAGCGGAAATTTTTGGGTTTTGGACGGAATCATGGCGGGGCGGCGGGAGGAGCGCAGGGTTGGGTGAGCCGCTGTGTTATGGGGGATTGGACGGCGCGGATGTGTTTGCGCGGGTTGGCCACGGATCGCGATCCGTGGTGTAGCAGTAGCCGGCTGCTGCTCTGCGCGCTTGTTTGTGCTTTTGTGCTGGATCGCGCGGTTGTGCCGAGTTGTTGAAAGAACAAGCTTGTTTAGTTGAACTATTTCACTGGAATTTACGGATAGCATTTCGGTTCCGTTGTGAAAAGAGAAAAATTCATGTGAATAAAGAAGTCCCTCGACATTTTTTTTAAAAAAAATCTATTATGTTTGCTCTCTGATATTGAGTTTTGGGAATCAACAGATGTTATTATCTTGAGGCAATCACCGCAGGAGAAGGGGTTGAAGGATCCCCACTTAAATATATTACTTCGAAGAATATGGTTTTTACAAGATTGTGCGATAGCACGAAGACAGGTAGTCGTGCCAAGATGCGGCCGGTACCTTTAATCGGATCCCTTGAACCGATTGGTTGAGGAAGAAGTCACCCACAATGTTTTTACAGGTTACAATAGCTGCATGATCGATTGATTGAGCACTTTGCAGTTCCTATCATCCTATATCTTCCAAAGGACAGTTAGAGCAACCAATGGCCACACCGATGGAGGTAGATCATGTTGCGGGGGCGTAGTCCACGTATAGTGGAAGTTAGCAAGAGGCGGGGGCAGCCCGAGTCTTGTCTAGACATCAAGGCTCGAAGGGCATGAGGCGAAAAAGATGGAACCTTGATTCCGTAGTAGCGCCACAGCAAGGATAGGGGCAATTAAGGGTGGAAACGGATCGGATACGAATTGAATAGTGTCATTCCCACATCCTTTTCCATATTTTCAAAATGAATACAGATGCGAATACATATGTTATCAAATACAAATATAGATCAGATATGCACTCTATTCGGTCAGATACGAATATCCTACAATCCACTTGAAAATGTGCCAAAGTGATTTTCATCAAATAGAAAATTGGAGGCCACATTGATGTCCGCCTCGTCGACATAATCAAAATGGATATCTAGTTTGCCCAAATCGAAAGTTGGATTGCAAAGTTATAGGTTCTAAAAGAATTCCACTCAGAATATAGATATTATACGTATCCGTATCCGTATTTGACTTGATCTATCTGTATCCGTATCAAAAAATAATTCGGATAATATATGTATTCACATCCTTTTTGATTTGGATGTTAATTTTGTTTACCACATTCGCATTTTTTCTAGATATAAAAGATAATACAGATTATCCACATCCGTTTTTCACCCTTAGGGCCAATCAGAAATGATGATCTTGTAGCTTTCCTCTCGTGTTTACTATGTCCTGATGCGGTAGCCAAATGAAGATTTTGACCTTGTTTGGGACGCGTGTGAGCTGAGCGTTGGCGTCCCGGTGATCGGGGCAAGGAGGTTGTATAGGCCTCCTGACGTGACCTTCGCCCCATTGAGGAGATGACGTGAGTCCGGCAACGACAAAAGCTGAACATCCTGCAATATGGTAGAAAGGGAGACAAGCTCGCACGCGGCGGCCGAGGTTAGTCGATTCTATAAGTTTAAATTCTAGTCAACATAGACAAATGCAACTCTTGCGTTTATGTTGATTGCATGAGAAGTTGGGCAGCTATTGGAGATTGGTTCCGGTAGAAGCCATCTGTCGAGCCAAAAAGAAGGTGGGCTCTTCGTTACCAATTGATATGAAGGTGATTTGTTGAAGAGTTTGGAGCTGATAAAGGACAATTTTAGCTAGGAAGGCCGGTTTGTTTGATGTTGTTGTGTTTATGTCATGGGTGGATACTAGCCATTTGAGCCATGTGGGTTTGGTTGGGGAGCACATGACTTTGAAAGCAAACTTAAGGTGGAAAAAGCCCCAGAAGCCCAACCAAACACCTGGTTTTGGGAGGACTTTTTGCAACAGCCGTTGTGGCTTTTGTGTGTAAAATGGGCCACTGCGGGAAGCCAGCTGGAAGCAGCTTCCCGCAGTGGTCACTTACGGCTAATAGAGTTTGCCCTTTGGGTTGTTGGCTATTTACAAGCAAATGCCATTCTCCTCTTCTCCACACGCGCGTCCCTGAGCTCCTCCTCCGCCGGTCCTCCGCTGCCCACCGCCGCCGCTCGGCCAGCATCGAAGGCGAGCTCCTCCTCCGCCAGTCCTCCGCCCTCCGCCTCCCCCTCCCCCTCCTCGTCTCCGCTCCCTCGCCTATCGCGGCGAGGCCGCCAACCGCCGGAGCAGCACGAGGAGATGGCTCACGGCCGGGGCTCTCGGCCTGTCTGCGCACAGAGCCGCCTCCCTCCTCCGTCGCAGCGACGACCCCTCCTCCGCGGCCCCCCTCCGCCTCCCCTCTCCCGCCGCCAAGCACCGCTGTCTCTGGGATCCACATCCTCCATGCCGGAAGCTCCTCCTCTTCCTCCGCCGGTGGGCCCCCTTCTGCACATCCTCCGCCGCCCGCCGCCCCTCCCGGCCCTACCTCCGGCCACCGCCCCTCCCGGCTTCCCCGTTGATCTCGCCGTCTTGGCCCCTCCCTTCGCCTTTGTCTCCGCCGACCCGAGCAACGACGGCACCGACACCGACCGGTACGCGCGGTGGAGGAGGAGCGGCGGCCATGGCGGGTTTGGCGCGGATCCGAAGGGTGGCACGGAGCCGTAGTCGGAGGCAGCGGCGGTCGCCGGAGCCGGATGCGGCGGCGGTGTCAAGGAGGCCGAGGAGGCCGAGGGGAGGGAGGGCGGGGACCGAGGGGAGGGAGGGCGACGGGTACGCCCGGTCGATGAGGAGCGGCGGCGGTCGTCGGAGCCGGACCCGGCAGCTAGAGGCGGCGGCGGTGTCAAGGGGGAGGCGGCGGTGGAGTTGGGCCGGGGTGGCCGATGCCCCCTGACCCTTTTTATTTTTATTTGTATTTGTATTTGTATTTATATTTATATGTATTATTTTCTGTAATTTATACTATAAACAATTATTTTTATGTATATTTATTCTTTTCTGAAAAATTTAGTTTAAGCAAGAATTTGTATTCTATTTGTATTTATAATTTATAATTTTTTATTTTTATTTATATCATTGGATCGAACCTCAGACGATGTCGATTTTAAAATTTTGTTCAAGTTGATCATAGGGGTATTTTAGACAATTCTTTCATATATAGCCAACAGCCACAGCCCAACCAAACACGCATAACACAGACTCACGTGCCAACAGCCACAGCCGTTGTTCCAAACAGCCAGCCAACAACCGCTTTTCCAACAGCCACAGCTCAACCAAACAGGGCCTAAGAATAGGCATTTGTTTTGGAGTTGCAGGTTTTTATGCCCAAACCACCAGGTTTCTTTGGGTAGCAGATGAGATCCCATGCGTTTACACATTGAGCTCCCATGCAGGACGAAGAAATGAGGACATAAAATACGTGGGGATGCAATCAAGCACAAAAGGTACAAGAATGAATCAACCTCCTTTAGTGAGAATCCGAGCCCTCAAACCCGCGAGATATTTGCCACGTTTGAAGATGAAAGGTCTAAAGGCATCATATTCATTTTGGTTGGCGATAAGGGGAGACCTAGGTAAGTTTGTGGGAAGGTTGTTTATGGAATATTCTAGAGTAGAGACCATTGTTGGAGCTAGAGATAGATTGATGTTCATAGGGAAAAGGCAGGACATTTCTCCAACACCTGTTTGGTTGGGTTTTTCAGCAGCTTTTTACTAGAAAAAGTTGCAGCTCAACCAAACAGCCAGCTTTTCAGTAGCTTTTGCTAACGACAGATATGCTTTTGCAGTGTAAATTTAGCTATTTGAAAAACTGCCTTCTGCTAGCTTTTTATAATATGTTAAATCTTTGGTGCTCATTTTTCTAAAAATGCTGTAGATGGTTTAGATCAGTAAAAAACTATATGTTCATTTTTCTTCAGGCATAACAACTTTTCTAGACAGCCATCTAACAACAATTTTATCAACAACTACTCCCTCTGTCCAAGAATGTAAAACGTATTTCAATTGGTTAAGACAATGCTTTGACCAATAATTACTTTATTCATATGCGATTTACGTGACATAAAATTGATATCATTATATTTCTCTTCAAAAATACTTCCTTATGATTATGATTTTGTATCACATAAATTGTATATTATTAGAATAATTATTGGTCAAAAATTTGTCTTAACAAATCAAAATATGCCTTATATTTTTTGACAGAGGGAGTACAGTTCAACAAAATAGTCCGTGCGGCAGGCTGGAACTATAATTCTTTAAATTAAGAAAGCTCGGGCTTCCGGTCAAAAAAACTTCATATCGAACCCGAGTGCATGTAGCTGAGCAAGGAGGATACCTAGCTTTCTTTTCTTTTTTGAAATCAGGATGCCTAGCTCTCTACTAGTGCTAGTACCTTGCAACCCGTCCACCGCAGCACCGCTCAAAGCCGGGCACACGGATCGCGATCCGCGTGACTGACACAAACTCAGATCCCCACCCTCCATTTGGACGCCATCCAACGGCGTGCTTTCCATACTCCACCGCCCACCCGGCCGAAATCGACCCCAAAATTTCGCGCTCAAACCACCAAACCCATCCCCTTTCTATTTAAATTCCCCTCCCTTCCATCCCGAATTCACAGTCGCGAAAAATCTCATTGTCCAGACACCCAAACCCTAGCAGCAGCAAGTAGCCGTCCTCTTCCCACGCCCATCCCCTCCATGGCCCGCACGAAGCAGACGGCGCGCAAGTCCACCGGCGGCAAGGCGCCCCGGAAGCAGCTGGCGACCAAGGCGGCGCGCAAGTCTGCCCCAGCCACCGGCGGCGTGAAGAAGCCCCACCGGTTCCGCCCCGGCACCGTGGCCCTCCGGGAGATCCGCAAGTACCAGAAGAGCACGGAGCTGCTCATCCGCAAGCTCCCCTTCCAGCGCCTCGTCCGGGAGATCGCGCAGGACTTCAAGACCGACCTCCGCTTCCAGTCCTCCGCCGTCTCCGCGCTGCAGGAGGCCGCCGAGGCCTACCTCGTCGGCCTCTTCGAGGACACCAACCTCTGTGCCATCCATGCCAAGCGCGTCACCATCATGCCCAAGGACATCCAGCTCGCCCGCCGCATCCGCGGGGAGCGCGCCTAGGCGTCCCACCGCTCGCCGCGGTTCTTGCCTGATACCGATGGACATGTTCGACTTGTTATGTCCTGTTATTCTACCTGTGCTTCGTGTTGTTATTAGGTTCTAGTCGATGCTATATGGTTGTACTGTCACTGCTCTGAAAGTTGCAATGGAAGTGATCTATTTTATCCTTATTTCTGAGCTCACCTTATCTCGTGAACTAATTGTCTTCGATTGGATTTTATGTTTGGTTTGGTTAATGGTTATTAAAAGGTAGCGTATCACTGTTGCCGCTGGAGCTGAGCACTCTGTTCCTGAACTCCTTCATCTGCCTGAGCTGGATGGCGAGGGAGAAGGGGCTGGTCCCCGTGACGAAGACCGACGTGTTGGGCAGGAGCGCCGTCGACGCCAGCATCGCGAAGTTTGCGCCGTGCCGGTAGTCGGACCCGACGGACTGCAGGTAGGGGCTCAGGAACGGCAGCCCCATCGCTTGAACTGATGAAACAACACATCTTCAGGATTCATCAGAAGGAAAAGATGGGAATTTAGTACACCACAAGCTAGCTCGGACGCACGTACCTATGAAGTCAATGACGAGGTGGCCGTCGGAGGCGCGGCCGGCCGGCCGGCGGAAGTAGGTCATGCCGAACGGCGCCTGCTGCTCCGGAAAGGCGGCCCAGAAGCCGCCGCCGGTGTCGGAGTTGGAGTCGCCGAAGTTGAACACGGCCGGGAACTTGCACCGCCCGCGGCGATCCTCGCCGCCGGGCTGATGCAGCACAGTGCCGTCCCCAACAAGAGCAACCATGCCGTGATCCTCATCGCGGAGGGAAAAAAAAACCACGAGCTCAGCCCAGCTTCGCCGTACCACCTTGGTTGGTGATGTTGTGGTTCTTGAGTGTGTAGGAAAGGCCGCGACATGCCATGTTTATATAGGGGGAGGCATGGTGGTGTTGGGCTGGAGGTATATTTTTTATTTCCTTCTCTTTTCCCTTTTTGATGAGATGTTGAGATAGAGCTGCGCTGGATCGAGCTTGGACTGCACGTACTTGGATAAACCTGAACGCTTCCGTCATGACGATATGATATACTTGTAGTGTTGTTCATCCTTGTTGCCGTCCAGTGAATCAGTGATGTACCTCGTGTTCCTGGATAAACGATAGATCCTGTTGTTTCGCAATTTCCTTTTGATTGGGAAATGATGATGTGCACTCATTGCATAAATCAGTATAGCTCGTTGAGTACAATATATCCAGAACAGGAAAATGACCCACAAATGCTTTGCACTTGTCTTTGGACCATTTCATGCAGCAGCACTTGTTTCATTTGTTTCCTCTGCCAAACTGGGCAAGCCATTGATAGCACTGACCATTTTTCATGGCAATTCAATTGGCAGAGTGGTACTGTTTTGGAAGCGTTTCAACACATTAGGCACGAGCGAATGGATCTCTCCTGAGAATTGAGAACCAATCATTATCCAAACCACACGAGCCCGTTCAGGAGGGCAAATCCCAGAAGAGTTCGAGTGCCACCGTGCAACGATCTTACGTCCCCGTATGAGTTTGGAGCTTACGAGGCAAGAGGCAAGAGGCAAGAGGCAAAGCGGCCGGAAGAAGATGCCGAACCAATACACCAATAGATAAACTCACTCACGTACACAAGTTCGCGTGATATCTCGATAAGAATCTGCATATCCAACAATAGGCATATTACGTACTACGTCCACATACTGAGACAAAAGATTCTGATACACGATCATAGCCATCGGTTGATGCAAGTCTAGCAGCAGTTGACACGCAGAACCACTTGAGACTCCATTACATGTTGCATGTATCATGTTCGTCAGCATGGTATGGACCTGTACATGGGGGGTATATGTGAAGAAGTGTCTTCTTGACTATGATGTGCTGAGCAAGTGCTGGATAACTTTGTCAGGATCGTTGTCATGGATCGCCAGCAGCTCGGGGACGTTTGGGGAAGTGAAGCCCATCTCGTGGAGAGCATTGTAGGATTTCACAAACTCCTTCACCTGGACAGAAGATGAGATGAGGTTTTTACTTGTCAGTTTGCCCGAACATGCAACATCGGGAGAAAATAGTTCTTAAATAAAGAGCAAAAGCGCACAAACAATAACATTGTATCAGGCACATGATGCAAATTGTTTGGTACGGATTAACTCAGTTAAACTACTTCACGACTTTTACCCGTTAACCTATGTGCTTTATGGATTTATGCAAACTGGAAAGTGTTATTCTCTCTAAAATAATTGCGTAACAATACTTTGGTAAGAGGGTTAGTATTTTTTTTCTTCTTCATAAAGACAAACTATTTCAAATTCACACCAGAGATTACTCATTCTGCACAAAATGCTACAAAAATGTTCAATGTTCTGTGCTCATTATTTTCAGCGTTCATACTTGGTCTTTAGCTCTAGCGAAAGATCGCAAGTCCTCCCTAAACAAGTCAAACGTGCTAGGTTCTATAACCCTGTTACAAGTAATTTGAGCAGTGGTGGTGAATGCAGTCAGCCAGTTAGTAATCGTGGGTATCATAGAATGTCACCAGGCTAAATGAACATATAAAGTTCTATCTAAGGCTGATTGAAGGCTCTGAACATATTTCAACAGCTAATGAGACATTATATGAAGCACAGCTAGCACTGATTTGTTTTCTCCTTTATTTCTCTCTGGATACATCCAATTCAACAAAACATAAAATAATCATACGGACAGAACAGCAATAATAGTTGTGCAAGTGATTAGTGCATGAAACTAGGAAATGTGGATTTAATTGCCTGCAAATTCTTAAAGTGATTAGATGTATACAGCTTCCTTATTGGCCTTGAACAGATATTTTGAGTTATAAGAGTACTGGTTTTTGTAATTGATAAGATGGAAGATAGTACTGCTAAAGTGCGAGATAAATAAGGGAAAAGGAGCATGCCTTCATTGGATTATCTCCATAATTCAACACAGCAAATGAGACAGCCTCACGTCCAAGCCCCATGGAGATATACTTCTCTACAACTGGATCACCTGGTGTAGCCTGCAAAAGGGACAAATAAGAGAAGGAAAATAAGGTTTCAGAGAGATACGATTATATTACTAGAATTTGATTATGTACCCAACTTGTTATAAGCACCTGGCTAGTATCTGTCATGTGAAAAGATGCCGAGGAGGTGAGGAACCTATAATGGAATCACTAGATAATGCTACCAAATTTCATTGATTACCTTCCAGAGAAAAGATGTTTCATTGAATGCCAGTACTATCATAGGATTTTGATGAAGCTACGAATGGGCTAAAAATATGGAAGAGAACCTAAAGTGATAAGCACAAGTAATGCACGGTCTCTCTTTCTGAGATAATCAAGTCCATGCATTAAGTAAGGCTACAAGTCTGCAACAAAACATGTCCGTATAATCAGGGAACCAGCTACCATGTGTTCCTGGGTTTTGGACATCTAGAAGTATATCCAAAGAATATTATCAAAATTCAAACGAGATAACTGTACATGAAAGTTTTTCTCCTGAAATTTAACTACATAAAGCAGTACAACCGTGGTATCAATTCTCACTACATCAGTCAAATTTAGCTGGCAATGGATATGGACCTACATAACTTAAGGTTTTGGGCTTAGCAATAGCATGCCACATGACAATATTTACAGATGAGAAGAAGCTAACCTAATTAAAACTGGTTTCGAGTCTAAGCTGACAGAAACTTCAAGCAAAATTTAATTTAGATGCACATGAAACAGTGGCTTTAAGTCTGAGCTGATATAAATTTCGAGCAAAATGTTACTTAGAAGTACATGAAGAAGTTCACGAAATTAACACAGTTCATTAGACAGAAGGAAGGCATAAAAAGAACCAACAGAAGAGGTATTGCTGGCTTTGAACAAACTGTGAGGATTATTACATGATACCACTTTATTAATGTGAGAGCAAGAGCAAGAGCGGGATGGAGGGAGGGAGAGATTGTTTACCATAGAAGTAGTTGGAGCTGTGTGTCTTGGGCCTCTTGGCGGCTGTGGCTGTGGTGGTGGTGGTGGTGGCTGGCTTTCTACCACAAACTTGCTCCAGTTGGGGTTCTCCTTCTCTGCCTCCGCGAGAATCTTTCTTTCGTACTCAAAATCAAAGTTAAAGGTGCTGCGGGGAATTTCTACCATCTGTGGTGCCAATTGAGGCTGAAAACATAACACTAATTAGAGGATAGCAAATTCTCCGAACACTAAGAGGAAAGCATAAATAACAAAACACTGCATGGCATTCAGTAAAGAATGCATGCATTGCATAACCTTACAAGTTTGCAGAATGGTGGAATGCATCTCTAGAAATAGAACAGAATAGGATGGTTTTTTGAGGGAACCACAAATAGTATGAATCCTGTCCTCATATATTTCAACTCATAACGCTAACTATTACACCAACATTCTATGGTTAAGGAATGGCAAGGGCTGGCTGCACAACCAACTAAAATTAACTGACATAAGTCATATGAAAATTCTTCTATTGTAAATCATAACGATTACAGTGCGAACATTATTTCTGTCTATTGCTTAGACACACTTTCATTCAAACACACTTTTGTGCGCTGTTTAAAACTGCAATCAGCATGGAACAAGCTGCGCCATTAATATCTCCAATGGGCCATTAACAATGGTAATGGTCCATCAGGACAATAGATAAACCACTAAGGTTTGTTAGCAGTGCTTAAGAAGATCATGAAGAGTGCTAATTGGAAAGCTAAAGGTGACTCCTGCTGTATCGTTAAAGATGCTAGCAATCCATCAAATTTTTTTAGATAACCTAGACAAGAACTCACTCTGTTTGGAGTAACACTTTAACAAAGCAGAAAGAAAATTGAAATCACTGGTGTTGCAGTCATTACTATAAACAATTTGGTACCAAATCAGATTAACAGCTCTTGCATAGGAGAACAGGAAAGTAGTGATTGAATATTAAATTATATGCCTTACAGGAGGGGTTATCCGATATTCTGGCTTTATAACAACTTGTATGCCCACTGCAGCACAATAATGAATGATGTTAGTAAAGCATGATCTGTTCTCGATAATATGGAAAAAAGGGAACACACTATTGAGCAGTTTGTTAATTTAGCGTGGTGGCAACAGTGAAATGGATACAGGAAGCAAATTTATCAGGAATCACCATTCCACTATTCCATGTCTTCAATCATTACAAAATTTCCATAGATCAACCCAAGGCCTAAGTTGACAACAAAATCCAAAACCAGACATTTATATATTTTTATTCTTGCACTCAACGTGCCATTACTAAACCCTTTTTTTAATGTTCCCTAGCATTAGAAATGAGACATCATTGCAGAAACCCATGTTATTGCACTTCTGACCTATCACTGCAGAAAACTGATATGCTCAAACATCCTACAGTTTCATCTTCATTAGAAGTATAGCACTTTGATTCAAACAAAGATGCTACTTTATAAAGCTCAGATCTGTGCATAACAGAACCCTGTACTATTACGATACTAAGTTCCACCAAAAATATACAAGCAGGCCTCCTTCCTTCTCCCAGTACAGATTCAAGGTCCCACCCAATTTCTACCAACACATTCCAGCATGCCCCTTCTTTGCTAGAAAGGATGCCATGACATATCTTTACAGTTTTATAAATAGAGTTGGTGACAGTGGTGGTTCATCCACGCCTCCCAACTCCTTTTCCACCCCTCTAAAATGTCTCTTAACAAACAAACAAACAAACTGAAACATAGTAAAGCTCCTCCACGACAAACTAACAACCACCTCTTATATATATATTTATCCGTAGCAAATCACGGGTATTTTGCTAGCATACTACCTAAATTGCATCAACGTATAAGTTATTAAATTGGGGGACATTTACTAGCTGAACAAGTTTAGGCACGCACATAGATATAGGCCAACTGGAAACCCAAAAAAGGGGAAATGGAAGTCCAAATGAACAACCAAGGGCAAACCACCTCGGTTTTAGGGCTAGATCATTCAGTTCCCACTCCCAAATCACGACCCCTCTAATTAGAACTAAGACAACAGATCTGCCGAGGTAACACGGACAAAACCGCGTCCTATTCGATCGAGTACGAAGCGCGAGGTTTTCCGCTGCAGAACAACCCGCCAACCAGGGTACCAATCAACCGAAAAGCATCCAACCAGTACAGAGTGGGGGGAAGAGAGGATTACTCGATGCGGAGGACGAGGAGGGAGCGGGGGCCGGGGCAGCGGGGGCTGAGGAAGCGGCGGCAGAGGCATGGTGGTACGGCGCGGCCCGCTGCGGTGCCGTGGAGGCGCCGTGGGAGGGCTGGCCGATGCGTGGGTAGAGGGACGAGCCACCGCCGCTGCCGCTGCCGCCACCGGCGTAGGAGCCGGAGCCCGACCGGCCACGGAAGTCGTAATCCATCGGCGCCGCGCGAGTGAAGGCGGAGGCGGTGGTGGTGGAGTCGCTGGGCGATTGCTCGGAGCACGCGGTGAGGACGGGAATGATGGAGCGGAGACGGAGACACGGAGTCGTGTTCGGCCCGGGGAAGAAAGGTCGCTCGAGTCTCCAAGCGCACGGTGTGGCCGTGTGGAGATGGAGAGATGGTGCGCAGTGCAGTGGTTGGGTAGCAACCCGATCCGGTTGGTTTTCCTCTGCCGAGAGGCCCAGCTCTGCCACGGCGCGGCACGCTCGCGCGCGTCGGCCGCGGCCTGCCTGTAAAACAGCCTCCCGGTCCCGGCCCTTGCAGTCGCGGAAAACGGGCCTCGGGTTCAAAGCGCGCGGCCACGGCCTGCTTCCAGCGGTTTATCAGAGATTTGAGTGGACTCCTCGTCAAATCACCTGATCTCTCGGCCTTGACAGCACTTCCTCTCGCCTTCTCTTTTCTCCTCCCTCTCGGTCGGAAAAAAGCCAGAACTGGTCCCTAAGCAAGTTACAGTACCAGAACTAGCCCCCTCTCCAAAAAGAGGGCGAAATTGTCTCTGCGAAGCATCCGACGATCGACGTGTGGCAAGATCGCTCGTGCGGAGCACGATGCGGCCAAATCGCGGCTCCGGCCCGTGACGAACAGCCGGGCCCGTCACCTCACGCGACAGGCGTTCACCCATGGACAGGGCCCGTGACACGGCCGGTACAGCACGCAGGGCCCGCGATGCGCCCGAGATCTGCACCTCCTGCCTACGACGCGGCGCCTTTTGGTGCCTCGAGCCCTGCGCATCCCAACAGCGCGCACTCGCACCCACACAAGCGACCCGACGCCCGATGCCCTACTCGATTTGACTTCACATCTTTTTTTCCTTTTTCTTTCCCGTTTGCTTTTCCCACATCCACATATTCCATTCTCCTCTTTATATTTGGTAGTGGTCCTGGTCCTCTTCCTCTCACTCTCAGTTTCATCTGCTCTCTCATTGTTCTCTACCTCTTTTGCTCTCTAGGAATCCTCAGTCTTTGTCTCCTAATCTCTCTGAGCAAGAATAGAGATGAGAAAAAGAGTACAGTTTGCATATTTGCTGCTTATGTAGAAGCTTAAAAAGGCAAAATCGGGCACTGTTATAGTAGAAGAAATTGAAGATCAAATCAAGACGTACAGATGGAGGTAAATATTTTTTACATGCAAGATGCTCATATGTTGTATACTTAGCCTGAAATTAGAGAAATGACAATGTTTAATAATGTAGTTGTAGTAAACTTGACTATTATTTCATGTGGTAAATTGTATTTGTTGTGAGAGGTTTGTTAATATAGCTTGGTATTTTATTTACATGTAGCATTGAAACTTGGCTGCATGTAGAGAAGAGAGAAAATAGAGAAGAAATGAGTTGAAGAAGAGTACAAGATGGAGTTTTGCAGTGGATTTTGAAGCTTTAGGAAGTTAAATTAGCTTGTGGAGAAGTCAAACAAATTCTAGATCTCGTGGTAATCTTCAAAGAAAGGTAATTTTCTGTTGCATGCAAGTAAGTTGTGGTTAGTTAATTAATTAGCATAAAGTTAGTTAAGTGACATCATGTTAAGCCAGTTTAGTGCA
This sequence comes from Stipa capillata, assembly GCA_019208055.1. Classification (NCBI taxonomy): domain Eukaryota; kingdom Viridiplantae; phylum Streptophyta; class Magnoliopsida; order Poales; family Poaceae; genus Stipa; species Stipa capillata. The sequence continues at coordinate 197,256 of JAGXJF010000246.1, forward strand.
ATAGATGATATTGTTATTTTATGTTATGTATGTCATACGTCGTGTGGTTTTGGCAAGTAGCTATTAGAGACAGAGTAAAACATATTTGACAAAAACTAGCGTAAGGTAAGTAGTGTACTGACAAGATGTGCAAGAAAAAAGAGTACGTGAAATAAAATATTGTTAGCCATGGTTAAGCAGGTTAGATGTATTTAAATTAATTTAAAGTGTGAAATATAACATTAAATATGTAGAAATTGAAATGATATAAGAAAATAATATATCAATGCGTTAGAAATGTCCATATAATATGTTTAAAATTAAAATATGAAATATAACTTTTTTGAAAGTCATGTTTAAGGAGGTTAAAATTATATTAAGCATTTCATAATGTTTAACGTAATCTAAAATATGTAGAAATTTAATGATGTTCCAAAATTAAAAAGTGGTGCGTTTAAAAATGTGCAGATAATATATGTACGATTATTTTCTAAAATATAATATTGTTAGCCACGGTTAAGGAGGTTAAAAATTTAAAAATGATTTTATAATGTTGAACATAACATTATAATGATTTAAGAAAATAATATCTCGATGCGTTAAAAATGTATAGTTAATATGTCTAAAAATAAAATGTGAAATATAATTTTTCAAGCTATATTTAAGGAGGCTAAAGTGATATTAACTATTTCATAATGTTTAACCTAATATTAAATATGTACAATTTTGCATGCAGTTAAACTAAAAACTATGGAATTGTTTACGTGTTATTAAAATTTGGTTTGGTGTGTGCATAAGTACAATGAATGATTTGTTAGTGTTCTACGGGGGAATGTAATACGTGACGGGCCTTGCGGACTCGATTTTTCACAATGCCAGTATAAAGTTGCACATATAGATGGTCTGGAGGTGATTAGTATGTTGGACCTGAGAAGGTGCATAAGGCGGGAGTTTGATCGGGATACAACTTGCAAAAGTTGAAGCTGTCACATGTAGCAATCGGGAGGAGGGGTCATCAGTCTCCTTATGGGACTTACACAAGGTGACCGGCAACGTATCATGGGCTGGGTACATATGGCATGTGAGCACTCCCGGGGCCCTTATATATGGCCGACCCATGGTGTACATTCAGTTTGTTGATAGCATGCGGCTGCTGACTGGCGATGAAGGTTGCGGCGGAGCTGGTGAGTTACAAGTCGTTGCCATAGAAGGAGGTGGTGGGCAGCGGTTGCAGCGTCAGAGGTTAATCTCAAGCAGCCGGAAGACCAGTTCACTAGTAATGAAGATGCTAGTCCCTTTTGGTCCACTTGTGTCGATTGCTTTAAACTGTTACAAAGCATGCCGAACGAGTTGGATTCTGATGGAGAGGGTACCGATGAGGGATCTGACGGTACTGACGAGGATGCGGGTGATGCCGTAGGAGGTGGTCTATCTCGAAGAGCTGTTGCCGAGGAAATGGATGAATTGACAGTACAGAGGCTTGTGATATTAGAAGATGTGATCTCGTGGTGGGCTTTGAGGAGAATAGTCTGGTGGTTGGAGAAATTTTTCCAATTAAGCATGCCGCACAAATAGCCATTACAAAGTATGCCGTCTCCATAAGTCGTGAGTACCGGGTAAAAAGGTCCAATCCTACATGTTTGAAAGTTGTATGCATACATCCAAACTGTCCAAGCCATTGACTGTGCACCGAAATGTGATCGTTGCATATGTGGTTGAAAAAGTGCATCACCTTGTATCCAAAGACATCTCTGTTGGGCCTAAGCCATTGATGTCCAACATTGTTGATGAAGTTGGTTTTTCGGTCAGCTATAATATGGTCAGACGTGCCAAACAGAAGGTGATAGAGAGGATGTTTGGGACTTATGAGGAGGGGTATAATTTTACCCCAAGAATGCTCCATCAGATAGTGGAAACTAATCTAGTCACTTACTTAAACAAGTTCGAATGACTAGTTCCTGATGGAGTACTCGGTCGTTTCATACTTGACCGTTTATTCTAGGCCTTTACTCAAACTACATAGGAATTCAAGTATTGTCGCCCAGTGCTCTCGGTGGATGGTATATTCCTGACTGGGAGGTACAAGGGGACACTACTGATAGTGGTGGCAGCTGATGCAAATGATCAAGTTCTTCCTGTTGCGTACGCAATAGTTGAGAGCGATAACTTAGATAGCTGGTTGTGGTACCTTATAAATGTGAAGTTGGGTGTAGTTGGAGATAGGCCTAATGTATGCCTTATCTCTGATCGTAATGCTGGGCTTCTGAATGCTATAAACACAATCAAGAATACTGGTTTTGCCAAGTATAGGTGGATTGATCTTGAAAGCAAGTGGTGCATGCGTCATCCGGCTGTGAATTTCTACAGAAGTTTCAGAAGCAGAGATTTCATGAAAAACTTCAAGAAGTTGTGCATACCGAATCAATTGTGCAAGTTCTAGCACATTTGGACAACACTAGAGGCTGCAACTGGCAGGTACAGCGGCGAGTCTCAGCAGGAAGGACATCATCCAGTGCCGCCTCGTGCGAACAGGAGGGGAATGACTTTGTCAGAGTGGGTGACTCAACATGCTCCCGAGATGGAGAAATGGACGTTGGTCCATGACATAGGTGGTCATAGGTACGGCATAATGACAACCAACATGTCAGAAGCTTATAATGGTGTGCTTAGAGGTATGCGGTGCCTCCTAATTATTGCCATCATTGATGAATCATGGTCCCGGACTATTGATTACTTTGCTAACAAATCAAAGTCTACGAAGGAAAAAAGGAGAAAGGTAAGGAATGGTCCGATGTTATGCAGAGGTACATGGGTACAAAAATAAAGAAATCTCAGACTCATGACGTCCGAGCTATTGATGGCTTAAGGAGTAGGTACAAGATTCGTCTAAGGCGAAAGCATGTGAACATCCATGTTCGAGGTGATAGGAAGCATGAATGCAAGCTTGACGCTGATGTATGCACCTGCACATGCAATAAGCCTAAGCTTCTGCACTACTCATGCTCCCATGTGTATGCGGCTTGTGCGGTAGTTAAGTAGGCTTCGTAGCAATACGTCTCAAGATACTTTGACATTCATCATCTTATGGGGACATGGAGCAATGAGTTCTACTCCTATGGTCTTGATATGAGTTACAAGGATGTCTGGCCCGATGTTGTTGAGTGGGTGCCTAATCTAACTTTGAAGCAGCACAAGAAGGGATGTCGACATACTAGCCGTTTCAGGAATGATATGGGCAATAGTCAGATTGGAGAAACACGTAGATGTAGGATATGCAAGACAAGGGGTCACAACAAGATGGATTGCCCCAACAAGCCGAGCACGTCGACAAATAACTATTATTTACTTTCCGTGTGTTCCTATTACTGTGTACTTCAACTTATTTGTAATAAATTTGTACGGACCATGTGCAACTTGCTTTATTTCTGTACTATTCGTTTCGTAAGCTTTCATATTCTGACATTTCATACTTAATGTTCACAGTATTAATGGTTGCGATTTTAAAGTTGTAGTGTTCACAATATTAATGTTTTGTAAGCTCTAAAAGTTATGATGTTCATAGTATTAACTACATACTCATTTCTCATTTGTAGGCGATGGCTGAACTACCAGATTTGCTAGACTAGTATTATGATGATCAACACCGCTACCACTCTTGGCTGGCCAATGATGTTGACGTTCCACCCATGTTCATTCTTAGGGTACCTAGGTCGCAGTGGCACCTTGACGAGCACTTTGTCCCTAAACTTGTAGAAAGTGGACTCCTCTCCCTCGCTAGGTTGCTTTCATCCAGGCACTCTTTCACTCTAGACGGCTCTCTCTTGACCGCTCTGGTCGATAGGTAGAGACCCGAGACTCACACTTTCTACTTTCATTCGGGAGAGATGACTGTGAATCTTGCGGATGTTTCCATGATCACTGGATTGCCTATCCACAGGGAGGCAGTTATTCCACCTCCTAAGAGAGCTGACTGGATGGAGCACTTGGCTGAGAGATTTGGTATGGAGATCCCGAGAACTAAAAATGGGGCAGGTCAACGAGGTACCCCTCTGAGCTAGCTTAGGAGGTTTGAGACATGCCCACCAAGTGCTGACGATGAGGTTGTTAGGACGCATCTGGTTGCATACTTGTTGTTTCTCTTCGGGTGGTACATGTTTTCAACGTCGCATGGTAACATAGTTTATCTTAGCTACATCCACCTCATGGAGGCCGTGGCTGATTCCATGCTTGGAGATGTCCCTAAATACAGCTGGGGATCTGCAGTACTGTGTGCGACGTGTAGGGGGTTGTGTGACGCTACAGCCCGTAAGACGGGCAAGAAGCCGATTCTAAGTGTGTGTCATACTTTCCTATAGTTGTGGTGTTAGGAGCACTTCCCGGTCGGATGGCCACGGATAATTGAGCCGGTCCACCCATACCCCGCTGGATGGACCGACATAGATGGGCCCACTATGAGCACTCGGTGGACAGGTGCCACGTTAGCCTGGGCGCGGGATGTGTCGGCATGGTGCTACCCGTTCTACCACCAAGAGTTCGAGATGTTGGATCAGCAAGGCGTGATATGGTTCCCCTGGACAAATGAGCATATCTTGAGTGTAGCACCTGCTGGGTTGTCCATCTAGTGTTTCAGAGACATGCAGTATTGGATGACGACTTGCCACCCTTGTCCTCTCAAACATGGTGGAGCCGTATGCACCTCAATATGTCATGCGACAATTCGATAATTTCCAGACGGTGCCCCCTGAACCTAGCAGATGGCTGGACAAAAAAATTCACGAGTAAGCTCTAAACTTCATAACTACTTTCAGTGTGCATGTAAAATTGCTGTTCGTACTAAGTTTTTTCATACGGTGTTCAAAATGTAGGTAGGGGAAGAAAGGAAGAAATGACCTAGACTGGGAGGGATGTAAAGCACATGGAAGGAAATGTGGAACACCACGACTGCACAATAGGTCGTACCTGGACACAGGTAATTATTTTGATTTCTCTGTTCACACATATTATGATTTGGATGTCCTTTACATAACGACGTTACATGCAGGCAATATGACGAGCACACGTACGATGAGTACCTATGGTGGTACCTACCTAGGACACGTGCTAGACTCACTTGTGCTCCACCTAAGAGACCCGCAAACGTCACGCATACTGATCAGCTCCAAATGGGGATGGATCAGCATAGAGCTTCGTGACGAGACGGTAATAGTTGAGATTATTCTTCATTATTCGGTAAGCATGTCCATCGCATGATATAAACCTTTTTCTGTAAATGTAATTTGATCGCGCTTTGCGCATCCAGGATACTGCCGCCTCCGTCCTTTGCACGGGTCGTCAGTAGGACTCGTCTAGGATACTACAAACGGGAAGGACATGTATGAAGATGCCAAAGGGATTATGAAACACTTGAGTTGTGGTCGCACGGACAATGTACTACAATCACATTTGACCTTACCGGAGCAGAGGTCAGCACGACATAGTGAGGTACGCACTTCACGAACCCCTTCAGGACGTCGAGAGGTAACTTATTTAAGTTCTGCGAGGCTAACTTCTGGATACAGTGCGTGTACAATATTTAGTTAACCATATTGATGTCTTTTCGTAGTCCGATGTACGTGCAGACTTGTCCCTACAAATGATCTCCTCTAGGCGAGCTGGTCGAGAACTTAAGGTGCGCCTAATTTCTCACACACACTAAGTGGAGTAGTGTACATTTATATATTATTACTATGCAATTGTCACGCTGCCATTCGTAGTCCTAGGTACGTGGGGACATATCACTCATGCGGATGTCGTCTAGATGAGCTGGTCGAGAACATCAGGTGCGCTTATTTTTTTGCAAGCACGCATTGCAGTAGTGTACATATATTTAGTCTCTTGCAATGGTCACTTGTTTTACACAGTACGACTTGACGCATGATGAAGGCCAGACATCTCAAGGAGGTGCAGCTATCCCTGTATGGCATTTTTTTGGAATTGTATGTTTATAGAAATTGTGCATATGATATGTACTTAATATTCTTACTTACTTTCATAGCTTGAGGAACGAGGGGACACGTTGCTACAACGGGATTCTTCGATGCAAGACGGTTGAGACCTTTAGGTTTGCTTAATTTATCACGTACCCTCATTGCACCCAATAGGATCGACTTAAATTTTATTTGACAAATGATCAATTTTTCACATAGTACGTGATGGAATCACCGCACGAGCAGCTGCAGGGTTCTCTGGCAGGGCATTTAGATAAATTTATTGTTCTTAAAATATGCACTTATTTCTTAAATTTCACACCATTTCTTCATGTCATTTTGTAGAGAATAGATGCAATTGATTCGCCTACACACGATGCTGCCTTTTATTTACCAAAATCCTTTTATGCGAACCAGTCCCTAGTTGGAGGAGGAGGCCTCGAGGCTGGTTCGTCCCACCAACAGGGTTAAGAGTGGGTCTTAGGTTTGTTTCAACATCAAGAGATCAATCACAGCTAGATTCCTACTCAGCCATACTCTACTCAGGACACTCAGGAGGATCAGGAAATCACGACACTCCCCAGTACAGGCTCCGAACAAACCCAAGACCTAGCAAACAATTCACTTTTTCCTCAGGTCACATGCTACCGAGGCACAAGAGGGTAAGAGGCAGGTGATCGTAGCTTTTTTTAGTTCTTTCAATGACTTGTACTATTGTTCTTTGCTGTGTGCAGTACTCTATGAAAGACTGAGTTTCAGTTAATGCGGTTCAGAATGCGATAAATTTTGGATTTGCAAACAAGGGATGACGATGCAAACAGTCCGAAATTACAACCATAACACATAACAATCTACCAGTACACTCTACTTTGTAGATTTGGGATATTTCCCTTTTTACATACGACTTGCGTGTGCTTCTTCTCCTTCCACCTTTGCGCGATGCGCCACCTCACACTTCCTCACCCTCTTTGCCTCACGAGCCTCCGCAGCGCGACGTTCCGCCTCCTTCTTTTTGTTATGCCACAGCTCGTCCCAACGCCATCGTTTCTCCTCTTCCTCTGCCTCATGCATGCGGTGCACAAACACTTCTTGCCTCCATGCTATCTCACGCATCAGTTGTTCCTCATCGTATTTTGTTTGGGTACTGTCTAGCCACTATATGTAGTCAAAGATAGGTGGGGGAGACTGCAGCCAAGTTTAGTTAACATTAGTGATATGTCACATAGTAGTCCATCATGTACGAAATGTGGGTACGTGCAAATTTACCGGTAGATGACGGTCGTAGGAGCAAACGTTTGTTGGCTCATATTCGTAGTTAGCATACATGAAGAACATTTTTCTGAAAGTGTATGATATATCTTGACACTTCATTAGCCTGCACGGATCCATGCACCAGCAAATCGGAACCTTAACTCCTTTGGGGACAGAATCCCTCAGATTCTCCTTTGGCATGTCATCACAACCAAATGATGCCATTCCTATCATATTGCAAAATTTACACTGTACAAATTTCATCATATGATGCATAAAAAATTTGTACTACGTACAAAATCATACTTCTATTTCTACTATTTGTAATAACCTCGTGCAAAATCTCAAATACCTGTGTCACAAAAATTAATTAGTACCTAACTAGGTTTGTCATATTTTCTAGGACATAACAACAACTAATCACAACTTAAATAATCTCCTCCTTATGACATCTATCAGAAAAATATGAATTTACATACTTTAACTAACAACTGTACGAAACGTATTTATATCTGCAGAGAGATTTTGACCAGATTTCTTCTCCCAATGCTTCTAACCTTCGCCTAATAATCTATCTCGCACTCTCCTTCTCTTCTCTATTTTCTATTCAGTTTCTTTGTGTAATGAGCAGCACAGAGAGAGACAGTTTGGAGGGGAAGGGCTAAAACTGGACATGTTATGTAGGGTAGAACGAATCTCGATCTGTAGCAAAAGCCAATAGCACTGGGAAAAAGGAGAAGGAATCTGCTGCCCATTAAAAAAAAAGCAAGACAAAAAAAGTGGCAGCTCCCTATCCGGTCCAGTCTAATCCGGCAGGGTCTCTCGGAAATCTAGGAGTTCGGTCTGGTCTAATCTAGCCGGGGTTGTCGGAAATCCAGGAGGCACTCGCGGGTGCCAGGCGTGAAGAAAGGGGGAGGGGGGAGGGCGGGGAGCACTAGGCGCGTTGTAGGCCGTGGGCATGACCTCCCGTCTTGGGCCAGGGGTGTCGCCTGCCTCTTGTCGTGGGCTAGGAGCGCGACCGCCTGCTAGTCGTGGCCCGCGTGCACAGCGATGTCCCCGTCACGGGCCTCACGCAAGGCCAACCCCCTATCATGGCTGGCCCCACGCCCGGCTGAACGTCGCGCTTGCCGACCGTGATTTCACGCCGTTGCATCGTGGATCTGTGATAATTACACGCGTCTGATGTCCAGTGCTTCGCGGGGACAATCCCAACGCTTTTTCTCGCCGGGGACTACTTTTGGCATTGGAACTCCTGGGGGGGGCCAAGTCTGACCTTTTCCCCCTCTCAGTCTGGGTAGGTGCCGTGGATGGGGCTCAGACGAGCGCCGCTGCGAATTGGAGTGGGGGCGAGGTCGATCAGTCCAATCGTGTAGGAGGTGAGGCTGATTGGGGACCGCGCAGTGCAGAGAGGCGATGCCAGCAGACACAACTCGGGCTGGAGTGGTGCAGAGTAGAGAAGCATGCGATAGCCTTTAGCTGCAATGTAGGAGAGGGAGGCATGTACTCTTCCGATGGCCAGCGGCACAGCCTTAGAGCCTCAATTTCTTGTCATTCATCGCATGCCTGCGCTGCTATAACTTGTCTTTTCCTTTTCCTATGTCTTCCTCTCAATCCCCATCTCCCCCTCCTCCCAATCCCTCCTTCCCTTCTCAATTTCTTGCATAATAATTTATTTGTTTCTGCGTTCTTTTGTGGGTTGGGATTTAGGCTTTGGAAGTAACTGGATAAATAGTTCAGTGGCCACCTGTTTGAGGAAGACGAGAGCTAATGAAAGAAATATTCGGCCATTAGCACTGCATTAGTCATTCTAGTAATCAATGTTAAGCATCTGGTCGGTTCAATTTTGCAGTGCCATGATCGTTCTTACTTTGTTGCTAGAATAAGAGTTCCATCAAGCAATTTTATTTTCATCAGCAATCACAAGCTTCCTCACTAATAGAAATAACTCGCTGCTACACCTGATTGTGTTTCCTGGCCTAGGATGCTTTCCTATTTCAGCATATTGGTGACTGATGAATGCTATATTTTCAATAGGAGCCAGGGACAACATTCGTCGAGTCCACTGTGGTTTGGGCAGTAGGAACACGAGGACATATATATAACTATTCTGCGCACCGGCCAACCGACCGAGCCAGCCAGCCAGCCCCCACCACGCCCCACCTTTTCACCACTGACCGTAAAACTATTCAGTAGATATAGTAAATCCATCGAACTATATTACTGTCGAACAGATCCCTCACAGTACTTCACATGTAAAATACGGTAATTTTATGTCTTTCAAGTATTAAAACAACATGTGTCAGTGTAAAACTCAGGACTGTAGTAATTTTTGTATAAAGCGTGTCGCAAAATTATGATTATATGTACACGATATTACGATCTCGCGGCCATCATTTTACTGCATGTCTGATCGTTCTATACTAGAAAGGAAATAGTTCTTCCATTTGTTCACAATCACTTGTGTAGCCCAGTTGGTTAGTAGAGAAGAGCAACGTGCGTGAGGTCCAGGGTTCAAATCCCGCCTCGTCCTTATTTTTTCAACTAAAACGATTAGGGGAATATTTCTTCTATAATGGAAATATTTCTTCTGTTTATTCACAGTCATTTGCATAGTCTAGTTGGTTAGAAGAGAAGAATAACGTGTATCAGGTCCACGGTTCGAATCTTCCCACCTCATTATTTATTATTCAATTATAAAACGGACTGCGCGTGACTTAGAATTTTTTTTACCGTCAAGATGTGCGTGAGATAGTAAAGTTCTGTATAGGATGTCGTAAAATCTATCACAAAAGGTAGTAGAAAGATGCTAAACTCAGAAGGTTTTCACAGTCGAGATGCATGCGAGGCAGTAAAGTTGTGTATAAGATATCGTAAAATCTATCGCAAAATGTAGTAATTCTGAGTCACACTAAAATCTCAGCAGTAAAATCCCGTCCGAAAATTACTACTCGATAGACATAAAATTACTGTCCCGCGTGGCTGGCTCGGTCTGGCGCATTTCGGCCGGAGCGCAGAATAAGCTATTCTGCGCTTACGAGCAGATTAGCGCTGCCGTATATATACATATATATATGTGTATGTATAGATCCCCTAATCTACAGCTGAGAGTAGAATAACTATTCTACACGCTGGCCAACCGACCGAGCCAGCCAGCCCAAACCCACCACGTCCCACCTTTTCACCACTGACCGTAAAACTATTCAGTAGATATAGTAAATCCATCGAACTATATTACTGTCGAACAGATCTCTCACAGTCATGTAACTTCACATGAAAAATACGGTAATTTTATGTCTTTCGAGTAGTAAAACAACATGTGTCAGCGTAAAACTCAGGACTGTAGTAATTTTTGTATAAAGCGTGTCGCAAAATTATGATTATATGTACACGATATTACGATCTCGCGGTCATCATTTTACTGCATGCCTGATCGTTCTATAATAGAAAGGAAATATTACTTCCATTTGTTCACAATCACTTGTGTAGCCCAGTTGGTTAGTAGAGAAGAGCAACATGCGTGAGGTCCAGGGTTCAAATCCCGCCTCGTCCTTATTTTTTCAACTAAAACGGATTAGGGGAATATTTCTTCTATAATGAAAATATTTCTTCTGTTTATTCACAGTCATTTGCATAGTCTAGTTGGTTAGAAGAGAAGAGTAACATGTATTAGGTCCACGGTTCGAATCTCACCACCTCATTATTTATTATTCAATTATAAAACGGACTGCGCGTGACATAGAATTTTTTACTGTCAAGATGTGCGTGAGATAGTAAAGTTGTGTATAGGATGTCGTAAAATCTATCACAAAAGGTAGTAGAAAGTTGCTAAACTCAGAAGGTTTTCACAGTCGAGATGCACGCGAGGCAGTAAAGTTGTGTATAAGATATCGTAAAATCTATCGCAAAATGTAGTAATTCTGAGTCACGCTAAAATCTCAGCAGTAAAATCCCGTCTGAAAATTACTACTCGATACACATAAAATTACTGTCCCGTGTGGCTGGCTCGGTCTGGCGCGTTTCGGCCGGAGCGCAGAATAAGCTATTCTGCGCTCACGAGCAGATTAGCGCTGCCGTGTGTATGTATATATATATATATATATATACGGCAGCGCTAATATGCGCAAGAGCGCAGATTAAGCTAATCTGCACTCCGGCCCAAACGCGCCAGACCGAGCCAGCCACGGAACCAACGAAGAAAAAAAAGGGACAGTAATTTTATGTCTATCGAGTACTAATTTTCGGACGGGATTTTACTGCTAAGATTTTAGTGTGATTCAGAATTACTATATTTTACGATATCATATACACAACTTTACTACCTCGCGCATCTCAACCGTAAAAAACTTCTGAGTTTGACGACTTTTTACTATATTTGGTGATAGATATTACGATGTCCTATACATAACTTTACTGTCTCGTGCATTACTACATTTGGTGATAGATTTTACGATATCCTATACACACCTTTACTGTCTCGCGCACATCTCAGACCGTAAAAAAATTCTAAGTTTTACAACTTTTTGGCAACACTTTCAGAGTCGCATGCCATCCGTTTTAATTGAATAAATAAGGAGGTGGTGAGATTTGAATCGTGGACCTCATGCACATTGCTCTTCTTTTCTAACCAACTAGACTATGCAAGTGATTGTGAATAAACAGAAGAAATATTTCTAGTATAGAAGAAATATTCCCCTAATCTGTTTTAATTGAAAAAATAAGGACAAGGCGGGATTCGAACCCTAGACCTCATGCACATTGCTCTTCTCTACTGACCAACTAGGCTACACAAGTGATTGTGAACAAAGAGAAGAAATATTTCCTTTCTAGTATGGAACGATCAGACATGCAATAAAATGATGGCCGCGAGATCGTAATATCGTGTGCATATAATAGTAATTTTGCAACACGCTTTATACAAAAATTACTAGAGTCCTGAATTTTACGATGACACATGTTGTTTTACTACTCGACAGATATAAAATTACCGTATTTTACATGTGAAGTTACGTTACTGTGAGGGATCTGTTCGACAGTAATATAGTTCAATGGATTTACTATATCTACTGAATAGTTTTACAGTCAGTGGTGAAAAGGGAGGGACGTGGTGGGTCTGGGCTGGCTGGCTCGGTCGGTTGGTCAGCGCGCAGAATAGGTATTCTAAGCGTAGGTGCAGATTAGATCGTGGGTCTCCTCCCCTCCATTTTCTTGTCCGTTTTCCTCAAGATGTCCTTGGTAGCATAGCAAGACCATTGTAATTGGTGAAACCTGTTATTTTATATTGTTTGACTCAATTTCTTCATTGGGTTATGATACATGTTTGCTAGCAGCGCTCTTGTGAGTGATGGATTTTTTAATATATCCCTTTGTTTCCCGATGAACAAATTATAAATAAATTTGTAACTGGAAATATCATTATTTTTCATAGTAATTAACACGGAGAAAAACAAGTATCTACAAACTTCTGCAAGTTTATACTGTAGAAATCACATTTCATATGCACAATGAGATTAAGCAAAACCAATAAGAAAGTATTTGCCTTCTCGTCAATATTTGGCGCTGTCGGGACCCGGAATTTGCAATATAAAACCTTAACTAGAATCATCGTGTAAGTCAAGATGTAAACCCCAACCTCGACCATTGAGATATAAATATCTTGATAAGAGTAGAGTGATATAGTCTCGACTGGCCCGAGATATCAACCCTAACCTCAAAGCTGACAATTAAATGCATCAGTTTGAGTAGAGTGATATAATCTCCTCACTCTTTTCTTACTGAGCCGGAACATCGAACTCTGAACTTATCTCGATAAATTAATGCATGGTTGGAGTTGGGTGATATAGCTCCCAAGCTCTCAGCAAAAGAGTCACTTCACAGTGATGATCACACTTGACATGAATTCCAAAATCTTACATCTCTGTGTGCTTTATAATCATATATATATATGACACATGAGGTACGTTGGAAAAAACATGTATCATAGTAGTAACTCTATGACATAAACTGTAATAATAAATACAACTCTTAAGCGAGTAAATTTAACAACTCATTCACACAAGTGGTCACATGACCAAATATCAAACACACGATGCCAAGTTTATAAGTGGCTTAGAAGCCACAAAGTAGTAGAGCCAAAAGTGACAGGATAACAAAGCAAAAGGGGTTGCCAAACCCTGAGTTAGACAACTGCCTAGGATCCTCAGCGACTACTTATCATTGGTATCGATCTCTATAAAGAATCCACCCTTAGAAGGGATGATCTCCTCGCCACAAAAATACTAACGCTGCAAAATGAGTATAAAAGCACTCCGCAATATTTAAACGGAAATAGTAATAGATGCATTATGTATCAATAAGGTATATTTATGGGCTAATTTGCATAAAGCTAAGTTTTTGCTTGTCATTACTCTAAATAGATGAAAAGTGACTACTAGATCAAGTTATAAGAGGATAAGCGAGCGTTCTTTCAAAACTACTCTATTACTTCTCTAAACTAAAGTTGGTTATTTTAGAATAACATTAAAGTTGTCTAATTCAACGCAGGTAATCACCAACCTATTCATAATTGTGAATACGGCATATTCGAATAGTTATAACCCTACAGGGGTGTACATCTTTACATAGACGTACCGATTGACTCCTAATGCCATGCAATTAGTACACTTCACGATGTGTACCGGTAGAGGGTGATCGAACACGACAGTTACAATGTTTTTGACTTAGCTATGAGCCACCCTTATGGGTTGTACACCAGTCGAACCGTTAACTCCGACACGATGCCAGAAGTTATGAATCGAGGTACACCCCTAGTCTCTTCAAGACCATATGTCCACCCACCCTTATATTAAGATGCCCCATCATATCATCTTTGACCCACACTTACAAATGGAAACATCGAACTAAAGCAACTCATATACTAAGAATAGGCAAATTATTTAATCGTGAGATTCCATTATACCACCCGTGTAGAAATACGCAAATCTTGAGTCAATATATATCAGAAACCAGCCTTGCCTCTCGTCTACACACAATGATTATTAATCAAGTTCTTAATTATTTTCTAGTAGTCTAAACAACATCACATATAACTCACCCATGATATATTGATTCATCGGACCATCCGAAGGATCATGACTTGACAAGTCTAAGAATGGCTAAGCATATGATAATAAGATAACTAATTGCTAAAAACTTGACTAGATCTTAATCATGCTAGGTTGGAAGAGATTGACATGACATTTAGGTTATAAGACAGTTTCATGTACAAAATAGAGATTTAACTATCTACCAATAAAGTAGCAGCTGAATGCACGCAATATTAAGTTGAACAAAATATTAAGTTTTGGAAATAATATGTATTATCAACATGGTCAAAGGGGGCTACTTGCCTTGCTGCTCAGGAATGGGGTACTGCTCTCGCACTCTGGTGATGTGCACAAGTCGTGCCATAGCACGTGGGAGGATGGACGCATGCATGCGTTCACCTCTTGGGGTGATACCGCACTCGTCAGTGGTGGTGCCGGGTGCTAAGGTTGCCAGAGCTTCACCAACGATGACCCGAAGTGAAGGATGAGGATAGTGCTAGGCAAAAACCAGCTAGAGGATGAGTCCAAATGTGGGAGAGGTGCGGTCGACTCATGAGCTCACTAGGAGCACTTCCGAGGGTTCAGCAACGATGGAGAGGCGGAGGAAGCAGACCATAGCAATGATGCTCTAGGAGTTCAGAGCTTTGAAAAAAGGTACCAAGAGGGTCAGAGGCGAGCTAGGGAGCGAGAAAGATAAGGAGGGGCTAGAGATAACTGAAAAAAGGTACCAAAATCGATGGCCACGGTGGACGTTGGCCAGAGTGGAGGAACATGATCGTGGATCGGCCGATTCATGGAGTCTTTGGATGACTCCTTCAGTCAAAAAATCCTCCTCAACAAAGTTGTGCATGACGAGGTGGCCAATGGCTATGGGTACGCAACTCAAAGGCGCTCGGCGAGTTTTCGGTGTCACTCGTGTTTCGGTCAACAGAGAGAACCAGAGAGGGAGAAACTTGCGTGTGAAGGTAGAAGGAGGGGAGAATTATCCATCCACATGGTTAAATCGTGGAATGAATAACTATGGCAACAACAACGGTGAAAGGGGTGAACGGCGGGGATCGGTCTGAGGTGCGTTTCATCTCTCTCGGTGCGTAAATCAATGTGCTGATGGTCTAGCAGGACTCAACTTGTCATCGTGCACTTATTGGTGCACTGGCGCGAGTTAAGGTGGTGTATGGTGCTGGGAAGCAGGAGGTCGCGCGCGGCGTTGATGCGCGACACGTAGTTGCTGGCGCGTGCGAGGAAGACGACGGACCTGATAGACGGGTCCCGCCTGTCAGTGTCTCGTTGCGTTGGCGGGAGCACGCACGGGTGCAGGCGCAATTCAGCTGGGCTGGGCTGGGCTGAATGACTGGGCCAAATCCGGCCTAGTCTAAGGTTTAGTTTTTCTTTTCTTCTTTTCTTTTCATTTCTATTTTCTGTTTTTAATTTAGGTTTGATTTTTGAATTCAAACCAAACTTGGTCCAAATATTCTATAAATTTCACAGAGGCACCTGGGAAGATTTAGAACCATGTAAAAAATATCTAGGGCCACTTTATTAATTTATTTTGTTAATATTAAATTTCAGTTTTGACCCCCTTTGTGGGTTTGAACTACAAGTATGTTATAAATTTATCCTAAAATTATGGGAAAATTTCAAAGACTCATAAATATTATATTGAGCTTGTACATAAATTTCTCTGATTAATAGATCTTTGATCCGCCAATATTTGTATTTAGAGTTATTCTTAATTTTCATAATTTCATATGACATTTGCTTCACTTTTTGAGGTTTTGAAGTACCCTTCAATTCACATTAATACAATTGATGACATAAAATATTAATGATGTACATCAACATGTATTAAATATATTAACAAAATTAGGATGTACATGCACTTCTTCACTAGACGAGTAATGTTAGGACCGTACCTTACTAAGCCTAGACAGCCTATCCAACTTAGTACATATCACTTATATAACGGTATTCAAAATGACTTATCAGGTTCATCCAAGCATGTGTGGTGGATGATATTGCTTTTAAGGTTAGTCACACGTTTTCTCCCGATGCTTGAATTTAGAAATTTTCATCACCCACACAAATCAGTGTAGGAGTTCAACAAATCATGGTACCTCATTCCATTCTCTATGTGCACACTGACGAGGCAAACCGCATGCGTTGCCAACTTTTTTTCTTCTTATTCCTAATATACTGAGAACTTGGATAAGTCTTCTAAATTTGGTGGTATGTGATACAACCCATGGAAACCATATGTCAGGCTTTCTGAGATTCCCTCAAAGTTTTCTCTCAGAATAACACTAACATCAGACAATATGCATATTGGCATCCTTGTGATTTCGGTGGTCCTAGTACCGACTCTTTAGGTGGTTAGACCTTTTAATTTCTACCTACTTGGTGCGCTATTATATCTTGCAGCTAAGCCACTCACGTTATAACAAGACTGGCTTCCAAGCGCCTAAGCCACTTCCCGTAAAGCAAGTCCTTCGTGATTTCAGGTGGCCGAGCTGCTCATTTCAAATCACTAGCCAATAATGCATTAACTACTTATGATTTTTAATTAGGTTTTAGTTTTCACAAATAGTTTTATCGGAGACTCCAAGTCCTGAAACTAACGGCCACCTGTAGGGTTTATCATATAGTCAGTTTGGCTCTGATACCAAGCTATCAGGACCCCGAGTTCACAACAACTCCAACTGCGATATGAGGTCTGAATACTCGAGAAATCGACCAGCACACCATACACTTACCAAACATCGTATGCCTTCACTGCTGGATGATCCAACACCTAACCAACCCACCATACGATCACCACACGTCGTATGCGCTCACGGTTGGTTAAGGCGGGCAAAGACACACTTATCGTAAGAGAAGTTGAAAGCGAATTCAAAGTCCGGTAAAGATTTAATGTTGTTCTCAAGCTCACTAAGCAAAGTAAAATCGGAGGAGCCCAACAACCGTACCCACACCCTAACCTAGCCCTAAGGCTAGTGAGTCACTCGAAGCCCGGTACGATTGTCCACACCCTACCTAGCCGGCATTGCATCTCAGCTAGTGGGTCACTCAACTGAGAATACTTCACCGAATGAAACATGGGAGTAGACATTACTTCTTTACGATCATTTCCATATACTTCAACCATTCATGTATAGTATATGGAATGATTACATTTAACAACTTCATATCACAGGAGAAATTCTAATAGCAAGGAGTTATAAAGATACATAAGTTATCTCTTACCTGAGGGAGGTTATACAACATACAAACAATGACTCGAATGTCATTTACAAGTTTTTAAACATTAAAAACAGCAGCAAAAGCAAAAGTAAATCCATGAGATGACAGCCCAACCATCCCCATAAGAAGTCACGAAACCCACATTTATTGACCATGAAGGATAATGCTAAGCCTAAGCATCAGTATTAGCATTTTCGGCGTCATAATACTCACCAACACTAGGGTCACCTGCAACAAGTTTGGAATGAAATTCTGTAAGTACTTTCGTACTTGCAAGCTACATTTGTAGGCTCATCCAAAATCAATTTCAGCATAGCTATTAACAAGAAGGAAATACTAGCATTGCATATTATCGTAACAATGTAATATGACATGAACATAATTGATAAACCAATACCAATACCAACACGACCATATCTACTTCTGAGATTAAGCATTTGGAAGTTCAAACAAGCATTCCATAACAAACCATCATATCATGACAATCAAGCTCGAGGTGATTTAAAGATACCACACAAAAGCTATATCATCTGTTCTGAGCAAACCGATTAAAGTTTGACCAAGGAAAGCACTTCCAAAATGTCTTTAGTTCGAGGTTGGTCGATGTTGACTACCCGATCATCTCGCTAAGTCTTCCACCGTGGATGAAAGGTAAAGCCATATGACACCGGTATCAACTGAACATCTGCGGTGCTTACGTTCACCTCATCAGCGATCCATCAATATGTGACAGTACCCCGGCTCTCGCGTCTCACCATTAAGATTCCATAGTTTATTGGTCCAATTAAAAGATCTTCGCTGATCTCATCTCACACTTGAACCTAACCATGCTAGTGATTTCACCATCACAAGACATTTCATCATCACATGATCGCAATCGAGCATTTCATCTCAATCAATAACATAGCATAGATATCTCAATGAATAATGAGCTTTTTGTATACTTCCTTGCTGCGATTGATCAAGTTCACTATAGTATGCGGCCTCGGAAAGTTCCTCGTTGCTCGGTTCTACCAAAATCGAAAGTCGGAATACCGAAATAAAGCAACAAAGAGAGATTGGATTAAAATCAGCAAGTGAAGGGATGTAAACATGGATGATATGCACTCTAATATGTAGAGAATATCCATATGAAGCTAATCCATTTGGTTTCATCAAAATCGGAGACCTAAAACTTAAGTTATGGTTTTTCGAAGGTATATATTGTCAATTTTAGGGTTGATGGGATCCTACCTCAATTAAATACCAGGGGCGATATAAAGGTGATATTAGGAAATCAAAATACAACACAGTTGCTAAATCAAGATTTGGTATCATATTTGGCATTTTACAATTTGTGATTAATGTCTAAAAAGCTACATTCGACACATCAAGGGCATTTTGGTATTTTCATAATTTTCCAGGAAGGTATCATGGATAAAAAATATACCATAATATTCTACAGATTAAAAGAAAACTAAAAAAAATCATCCAATTTGAAGGTCATATGCAATTGTTATGAATTTTTGAAGTCAATTTTGCCATTTTCTGGTAATTCTCAGAATTTGAAATCGAAGCAAAATTTATGTTACCCACCTCCTTTCTAGCCATGGTCCATGACAGAGGGGCCTACCCAACTCAACAATTTTCCCTTTTCATTTGATTTATTTTTGATTCTTAATAAGGACCCTACTGTCAAATGCTTACTCTTAAAGGTCCTGGCTCGACCGGTCGATCTGATCGTTAGGGCGGCCGGTTAGACTGGCTCTTGGTCGCTGGTGTCCTGAGCGATAGCGATAATGCTATGGAGGGAAGAAATGAGGGCACAACCAGGACGGGGAGCTCAGGGGGGACTCGTTTGGATGCTCGGATGAATCGGAAGGGGGAAGAGGCAGAGATGGCATCGGCAATGGCAGACGGTGGACCATCATATTCGGTGGCGGAGAAAATCTGGGTACCTGTAGAAGAACCAAGGGGTTAAGGAGGATGAGGGAAACCCTGAGGAGGTGAATTAATGCTCGGGCGAAGGTACGGGTTACCTGAAACGAGGAATTCGACGCCGACGAGGAGGCGGCCGGCACTGGAGAAGAATTATGAAATCGGGATTTCCGCTGCACCAAAATACAATTAACTTAGTGGTGAATTCACGGGACTAGGGTAGAATGATTTGGCAAGGAAAGGGGAGGAGAGGTCTCACTGGTCGAAGGAGACGAGGATGATGCTGATGGGCTTACACTGGACCCAAGAAGACAGGGATGGGGAGGTGGTGTCGCTCGAGTTCTGTAAGAGGCAAGCACGGAGATGAGTTCGCTATGACGAGATGAAGAGTGGGGGCAAGGTTAGAAGAGGAACGGGATCACTGAGCGCCAGGAAGACGTCTATGCCGATAGCGGCACACCACTGGAGTTTGCAATGCCATTGCAATCCGGGCGACTTGGCTCGACGTGGGCAGGTGGGCGTGCTTGGGAGGAACTGGCGGAGTGCACGGGGCTAAAGCTGTAGTTGGCTTGGGGAAGAAAGGAGCAAGGGAGAGGAGAACCGAGGGGAGCACCGGTGGTGTACGGAGGAGAGTTCGGGCAGGATGGTGCGTTCATTAGAGCGGGCGTGACGTGTGGAGGAGGGAGGCAATGGAGCTGATTGGTGGACCCAAGATGTTAGTGACAGGGGAGAGAGACCACAGGAAAGGCGGGGCAGAAATGGGCTTGGCCCTAGGGCAGAGAAGGAGTGGGCCGTCGCAACCCATTTAGGTTTTTAAGTATTTGTTTCTTGTCTTTTTCTGCAATTTAAACCCTGGTTCCATTTGAATTGGCAATGTCTTTGAACAACATTTCAAAATTTTCTAAACTACATAGGGGATCCTAGGGAGATATACTATCCATATAAATTTTTGTGAAGTCTATAAGAATAGTTTTAGTGCTCCCTTTTGCTAGAATAGGAATAGAGCTAAAAACAGATTTTGACTATAACTATACAAAGTTTAATTCCAGAACCTTGAGGAGTTTTACTGGGGTTCCAGGAAGGTGTCTAGAGTTCACATTTGAATTTGGTTGAAAAGTTTGGCCAAGTAGTATTTTCTTAATTAGCATATCACCAATCTGCCTTATTTTGTCCATTAAGCCAATATCCTCTCATTGGAAATAAATTGTAGTTAAAAATTCTTGAAATCTACGGTGGATTCTTGTAAGATATTTTGATGCTGGTAAAGGCTTTTAGTGACATTAGTTCCACGAGTTCGTCAAATGGTTCTTAGGTCAAAGGTTAAGGGTTTCCAATTTTATGCAACTTAGTCGACCTATATGATGATATGAAATGCAAAAATTTCAACTTTGCTTCCGTTGGAACTCCAAAAGTTCTAATTACATGCTTTCAAGACATGGGGTCCTCACATAACCCCTGGAAATTTCTGGATGTTTGCTTTTGTTGACACTATTGGTGATGATATCTACAACTTGCTCTTCTGTCTTTGTAGGCAACATGTCAATATCTATTTCAAAGGCCCTTCTCTGGCGTAGTGGTAGTGGACTTCTATATGCACTGTTGCAAAAAGTCCCATCATAAATGGGTAGAAAATGTCATCACAGACGGTTTTCTCATCCGTCTGTGAGTAAGGGTCTGTGATGACTAATTTTCATCACAGACGGTTTGCTCTCACCCATATGTGATGTGGAATTGCAAAAGCAAAAAATTAGCTAGCCTCGAGCTCGGCCGCCACCCCCAACCACGGCCACCTTCATGCTGCCCATCACGACCACTCACACGCCGGAAGTTGCTATGTTGCCACTCCGACCATGGCAAGCTTCGATGCACTTAAACTGGGACCCGCTGTAGCAGCACCATTGTGCTGCCTCACCACTGTCTTGCTGCAGATCTGGTGTAGGGACTCACCGCCACCCGGTGCTTCTGGGGTCGCTAGTTCTGGACGCCGCAACACTGGCCCCGTAATAGCTGAATCCGCAACGCCGACCATGTAGTAGCTGCAACACCGCACATTGAGCAGTTGCAGTAGCAACATCGGTCTAAGGTGGCTAGGGAGAAGGCCACCACCGCAGGAGATGACATGAATCGATGTTCCGTAGTGGCCAAATATGGTGGTGCATGGCATTGGAGCAGCCAGAACCGGTGGTGGTGAGTGAGGGGAGAGGAGGAAGTGAAGGAGGAGGATGGTAACCAGGGACACGGTGGTGAGAGGAGGGAACAAAAGGGGTGGCCTGGGGGCGTGCTAGTTGTGGGGAACTTCGGGGTTGTTTTAGGGGTGGGAGAGGGGTGGCTGTGGAGTGAGCTAGGGTCAGGGGAGGATGGTTTATATACCCATGGTTTAATGGGCCTAATGGGCCAGAATACTTACAACGGTTTTTGCTAAACAAACCATCTGTGATGTGCTACTCGACATCATAGATGATTCTTAAATTAAAAATCATCTGTGATCACCTAAATATCACAGGCGGGTCTTTTAAAACCCGTATGTGATGACTATTTTGAGAAAAAGGTCTGCGACGAGGCTAATCGCAGACAATTTTGGTGAACCGTCTGTGATGAAGCGTCCCAGATGATCGTTTCTGTAGTAATGATGTCCTCATGGAAATCTAGATTTTCTATTAGGCGTAGAGGAGATAGATTATCATAGAAAATCCTTTCTTGATAATCCATCAGCTTGTGAAGGTTTTTGATCAATTCCTTAGGCTAGGTGATTTGCCACCTTGATCAATACTCTTCATCACTACTTTGATAAGCCTCTTAATTATTGCACCATGATATAGCTCAGGATCCAAGACTGAAGATGTATGTCACTGTTGATCATCATGTATCACAATCTTTGGCATAGTAGGTGTCGCAATATCCAATCACCTAGCATTCTTTTGTTTTCTTTTAAAGAATACCATAGTTGATGGTCCCTTTGATGTACATGAGGGAGATTGCTAATTTGTGGACGACCGTCCAAGCGGTCATTTTCAGATAACCCAGCACTATGTCAAAACAGGTGTCCCTTCTTTCGCCTTCGGGCCTTGACCCAAACAACACTCCATCCTTCACTATTTACAAGCTTTCAACCTTAGTTTCGATAACTTTCAACCAAGAAATTAATCAAAATGCTCAACCAAATGATTAGCTTTCAAGTTGATGAACCACAACTTCCAAATGATGAATCAACAATTTTCAACTCAGCAAATATCAACTTCTAATTGAGAAAATTCAAGCTTTCAACTAGTTCAATATAAACTTTTCAATTCACCAAATAGGGCTCTCAACTTGATGAATTGCAACTTTTCACTGCAAAAATCAAAACTTTCAACCTCTAAATCTAAAGCTTCCAACTCAAAAGATTTAGAAAAAGCCCTCCCCGCTGTGAAAAAACATGAAGTGAGACCTACCTTTTCAATTGCAGTGCTACTAGGCATGGAGGCGGCGTAGAGCAAGCAAGGTAGCATAGTGATGAGAGAGAAAGTGAAACAAAGGGGAGACCATAGTGGTGTTATTGTCCACGGTGGCCAAACCCTAACCCCAGCGGCTGCGGGCACAGTGATCCGGACGCACGAAAGGCAAGGGATAATCAGTGTGTAGTTTAAAGAGGCGACAACAGGTAGTCTCCAACAAGGGACTTGCATGCGACGCGCTGCACGTGAGGAACAATGGGAGGGAGAAGGAAAGGAAGGAAGAAGAAAGAAGAAAGAAGAACATGAGTTCTTGTGTGGGAGCAACTTGATGGTGGAGTAGTAATCGGTTGGTTTTGGTCTCATGCGGTGGTAAAAGTAAATTTCTTGCTGGCACTAGGGGATTAACCACAAACTAAGGTTTTCGGTACATGAGAATATGCTTAACTGTGATGAGCTGAGGCTTCTTTTGAGAGTTATGTATCGGGGACGGTACATGGTCACGTCCTCTAGATCCTTTCTTTCATCTTCCCATGGCATCATGTTAGGATTCAAAGAAGTAGATATAGGCTTGCAGGCAAGCATTCCATATCTTTAAAGAATGTCCATGCTATGTGCTTCACCTCAAGTCCAAGAAAGCGCTTCAACTAACTCACGAAGCTTCATGTGAAATATGATCAAGGGATGATCAATATATTTTCCGTTGTTCTCAGTATCACTTCATAGTAATTAATCTCCTATGATGATCAAGTTAGCAACGTAGACTAGACTATTGCTAGTTTGAAGCGAACTTGGGACAATTTTCTAATTTCTTTGTAGGAACTTGCTCTTTATTATTCCTCTACTTTATTAGATTCTGATCATATATCTCCCATCAGAAAGTCTAGAGTTACAATAGAGCACATAAAATAAGATTACTGTGAAGTGAACTCGGGACATATTTGCCACTCATGCTAAGCTCCTAGCATTTGAAAGTCGATTTTTTTTGAAAGTTTGCATACACATTTATCTTTTTTTGCGAGAAGTGAAATAGTTAAGGAAAACTTAGATGCAAGTAAAAAAAAGAAAGATACAAGAGAAGCTCTCAAGCCTTTCTTCATCGGCCACATGATGACCGCTCGGACTGCTATATATCTTCGCGCCGCCACCGAACCAGTCAGAAGGAGGAAAGAATGACGCTTTTTGATGAACATTAATAAATAATTAGAGTACGGTGAGAACGGAAGCATGCGCGGCTCCAGCGTCGCTCGTCTAGGGCGACCCGGGATGCTCCCATCACCACTGCCACAATCCTCCCCTCAGCTCCTCCCCTCTCGCTGCTGCCGCCATCGGTGGTTGTGTGGTGGTGGTAGGCCCTGCGATCGAGGGTGGCGTGGGTGCTGGAAGTATCTAGGCTATCGACTAGAGCGATGGTAAATAGGAGGTTCTGACTTTTGATGAAAGTGTGAGAATTAGAAGTTTTCAAAGACCTCTTTGGACATAAATTTTGATTCCTAGCTGAGCATTAGCAAGACACTCTCACTAGCTTTTAGAAATCAGCCCCCTTAATAGTATAATTTTTCTAAACTCAATGTGATTCCTCAAACCACCAAAAGAGCTAATAAATGATCCTTAACCTTTATTTCTTCAAGCCGTCCTTCCTTAGAACATTTTGGGGGTCATCAATGCTGGTTGCATCATCGCTTTTGGGACTAAATTGCATGACCACACTTGATGCACACAGTAGCCCCGTAATCTTTTGTCATTAATCATCAAAACCTACTTAGCGTGCTAAGATGCACTTTCAGGTGCCCTCCCTGGTGGCATCCTGCGAGGAGGAGGTTGTCAGCAGCACTGGGCTGCTGTGGCAGATGTTGCTGGCAGCTCTGGCTCCGGATGCTGCCGACGACAAGGCACTCGCTGACTGTGCCGGTGGATCTGGATGCGGATGCTCCGGATGCGGATCTGGCTGTGCCAGCGGTGGGTGGTCCTTCGGCTCGGTGTGGCCTGAGTGGCAGGTTGTAGCGCATGTCAGCTACCCTGGGGGAACATTGCTACCGTGGTTGGATGGTAGTCGGATGTGCGTGGAAGTGAGGTGCGGGGTTGCATGGCTCTGGCTTCGGGCTAGTGCGGTGTGCGATGACCGCGGGCGTGATGGACGGCAGGCTGCCGTTTGCGGATGTCCGTTGGTGTGGATAGTGGACGGCAGGGCTCAGGGGAGACGTGCTTTGTAGCTAATCAGGTGCGGCCAGCGTGCCTACCCTGACCTGGTGCACGGGAGGTTTCGGCTTCCTGGCTCTTGGCCGGTGAGGCTGAGGCAATGGATGCTGGGGTGGCGGCCTCGATTTGCGGTTGTGTTCGCCAAGGCAAATGATCGTGTTATGTGGGCACGGACCTGGCTTCGACATATGGCGGATGACAAGGTGGCAGCCCTGGAGAGTTGCACGGTGGTGCTACGGGGGTGTCAGCCCTGGATCATGGTGTGGTGGGACCGTCGACCTCACCACGAGTTGTCCTTCACGGGATAGGTGCATCGGGTCTAGGGGCAAAGGGTTTTTTTCACGTGTCTCGACGGTGTGGCAAGAGGCCCTATGTGTTGGTGGCAGTTTGTGCCCCTTCCTGTTTGGGCATGCATGTTGGGCAGCAGCTCCTGGGTTTGGTGCAGCGACCGTGGGCTGCACGATGGTCAACCCACGCGGCATCGTAATCTGTGCGTCAAACGGTGGAAGTCAGGGCGGCGACCCTGGAAGATGGTGATGTTGGGCTACGAAGGGTGCAACAGTTCTGACGGATGTCGGAGCGGCGGCCATGGGTTGTGGTGGGCCGCGAATTGTTGGACGTTGCGAGCGGTGCAGGGTTTGGACGTGCACTTTGACCTCCACCAAAGTTGGCGCGGCCATGTCTGCTCCCCCCATAGCGGATTTGGCTTCTCTCTCCTAGTGGCGGTGGTTGTGTCTGCAATGTGGCAGTGCGGTACAGTGTTACGGGGTTCTCCCTATCTATGCTTTTGGCGTGGCACCTTCTATGCTCCTTTTGGAAACTATTAAGGTTGTCCTACCCCCTTCATGGGTGACGCGGCGGGGGTCTTCTCTGGCGGCGGTTCCAGGCAGGGTTCTTTTTGTCCCATGCATTCCTGGTGGCTTGGCTTGGGTGCTTCTTATGGTCAATGATTACTTCTCTTCTCCTTGAGGCAGCAGATGATGAGGCGGCGGCCCTAGTTTGCGGTTGTGTTTGCCAAGGCAAAGGATCGACTAGTGTGGGCGCAGATCTGGCTCCGACAAGTGGCGAACGCCGAGGTGGCAGCTCTGGAGAGCGGCACGGTGGTGATGCAGGGCTGTTGGCCCTAGATTGCAGGTGTGGTGGAACTGTCGACCTGACCAATGAGTTGTCCTTCACGGGATAGGTGCATTGGGTCTAGCGGGCAGAGGGTTTTTTCGCGCATCTTGACGGTGTGGCAAGAGGCCTCGTGTGTTGGTGGTGGTTTGTGCCCCTTCCCCATTTGGGCATGGATGTCAGGGCCACAGCCCCTGGGTTTGGTGCAGCGACCGTGGGCTGCAGGTGGTGATCCAGCGTAGTGAGGACTGTAGGATGGTCAGCCCATGCGGAGTCGCAGTCTGTGCATCTGGCAGTGGAAGTCAGGGCGGCGACCCTATGGTGATGGTGGGCTGCAAGGGTGCAACAGTTCTGATAGATGCCAGGGCGGCGGGCCGAGGAGTGTTGGGTGCTGCTAGCGGTGCAAGGTTTGGAGGTGCACTTTGACCTCCACCAAAGTTGTGGCTGGCCATGTCCGCTCCCCCCATTACGGATTTGGCTTCTCTCTCCTAGTGGCGGTGGTTGTGTTTGCGGTGTGGCAGTGCCGTTCCGGACGGTGGTACGGGGTTCTCCTTATCTGTGTTTCTAGCATGGCGCCTTCTGTGCTCCTTTTGGAAACTATCGAGGTTGTCCTACCCCTCCATGGGCGACGTGGCTAGGGTCTTCTTCGGCGGCTGTTCCGGGCAAGGTTCGTTTTGTCCCATGCTTTCCTGGTGGCGTGGCTCGGGTGCTTCTCATGGTCAATGATGTCTTCTCTTCTCCTTGTGGACGGGGTCAATACTAGATCTAGCTCTCTCTGCGGGAATTGTGAAGCGCTCTGTTGGTTGAGTGTGAGCACAAGTTTATCTCGGACAAGGAGTGTGGCTTGGAGGCCTCGGTGCCTTTTGGTTTTCATTGTTGTGGTGGTGTGTTTGTCTATGCATTTCATCTTTTTTTGACCGATGGATTTCTTTCTTACTCCTTTTGTAGTTGTATTCTTCTATAGTGAATTGAAGAAACACTGCTCTTCCGGGATTTCTCGGGAACGACGCTTTGAGAAATGAAATTGACACTATCAGTCGTGATCTTTGTGCGGTTTGTTTATCTACTGAGATGGAACTAGGAAGAAATAATCGATCAAGTTCACCAAAAGATGGGGCTGTCTAGACTAGCCAGTGCAATCTAAAAAAAAAGGTGGCACAACACTTGAGAAAACTACTGCAAATGCCATCTCAATTCTCAATCACACCGACCGATAAATTGTAGCAGGAGTACACACCAACGCTAGATGCTGTCTTTCTTTTTAAAACCCTACTTGAGCCAGCCAGGTCAGTCCACTTTTGTTCTTTTCATCATCGATCATATACCCTAAACAACGTCACCTCTCTCGAGTCACCATCACAAAATTCAGACGCAGCGTAACACCAGCGTACACCTTTCCAAGCCCCTAGCTAGCTTGTCCGTTCCGCTGGCCGCATGCACGCACCCGCCGGCCGGTTCGTTTCGTCCGGTACCGCGCGCTTCCGTGGCTCGGCATCTTCGGGTCCCGTCGCCGTGCCGCCGTTGTTCGCTTCCTCCGCTTTGGTCTTATACGCTGTCACGGCGCGTGCTTAGTTCTACTGGATCGTGTTGAGAACTTGAGATTGGCCTGAATTTTACTCAGTTAGATCTCGTAAGGGCCTATGAAGCCAAGTTATTGTTGTTGTCCAGCTACGTACGTGCTCCCGTCGCGTCGTATTGAAATTGACTATGATTATGTATGAGATCAACAGTTTGTACACGCGCGAGTAGTAGATGGGGGGATTCGGTAGAGAATTTGAAGGGATTTGATTTGTTGGGGCCGGGCGTGGTGGAGCGGAATACTAATTCTAGCAGTTTTGGCCCGGCTTGATTAGTTTGGTAGAGATGGACGTGTACGTGTGTACATGTAAATAAATCACATATATCTCGGACGATCAGGAGGTTAAACAGTTGCCTAATTAGGCTGCAGATCCTATAAACGAGAGTCCCCTCGCAATGCTTTGGCCGAAAGAATCTCTCTCTCTCTGCCTTCTCTCTCCTACCTCTCCTTCCTTCCCCCCTCCCTTCTATCTCCTCTTTCTCTCAATATACTACCTCTCCCTCTCTATCTACCTATTCTGGGCTTCTCTCCCTCCGTCTTCGATTTGCACAGGTACGTACGTAACTAAACGCTTTGGAGCTTCGCTGCATGCGCGCTCAGTCCTGTACGATGGAGTTATGAGGAAGTGCTCTGATCTTGTTGTTTATTGTGCTTACGTTGTGTCAGTGCTCGAGAAGTTATAAGGAAGCAACGGTGGAGTTTACGATGGAAGCGGAAGCGCAAGGAGTGCCGATGCAGTGGAAGATCAAGAGAGAAGCCGAAGCGGCAGCCGTATTGCCAAGGATCGTCCGAATCTCTTGCGAGGATCGCGACGCGACGGACTCCTCTGACGACGACTCGCCGCGGCGCGTCCGTCGGTACGTGGAGGAAATTCGCATCGAGAAGCAGCAGCAGCAACCGACGGTGGTCGTCGGGCCACCAGCTCCCAGCCGGAGAGTTGTTTCCGCCGGGATGAAGAGGAAGTCGGCCGCGGACGCGGCGGAACCAAAGTTCCGCGGCGTGCGGAGGCGGCCGTGGGGGAAGTACGCGGCGGAGATCCGTGATCCGCAGAAGGGCACGCGGGTGTGGCTCGGCACCTTCGACACCGCCGAGGAGGCCGCGATGGTGTACGACAGCGCGGCGCTCCGGCTCCGTGGGTCGTCGGCGACGACCAACTTCCCTGTCCCGCCGTCGCCTTCCGCCGGTCCTGACTTGGCCGATGACGGCGAAGCCAGCCTCCTCGTGTCCGTGTGCGAAGAGTCCAGCGACGAGTCGCAGCTCGTCAGCTCGCCGGTCTCCGTCCTCCGCACAATGCCGCTGGAGACGGCGACAACCCTGGCTCTCCCGGCCAAACCCGAGAAGATCACTGATCCCACAAGTCCGAAGTTTTCATCGGACACGCTACTCCGGAAGGACACGTACGACGGTGACATCTATCCGTTCTCCGCCGACGTGATCCTACCTTCCGACGAGGACATGTTCGCCGGCATGACCACGTTCGGCGAGCCAGCACCACGGATATTCCTCGACGACGACTGCATGTCGTACTCGCACCTCGACTGCGTCGCCGATGATCCAGTGAGCAGCTTACTCAACCTTGGCGAGCTGCCGATGTGGCCGGAGGTGGATGGCTTCTTCAGCGACATCGTCAACGACCTCTTCGCCGCGGAGCCGCTCTCCGCCCTATGACAATGAGCTGGGGATTTGTCGTAAGTTTTGTATGTACGGAGCCACACTCTTTTTTCGAAGGATACATTCTAAATATTTCTTAGCGTCGTTGTCGTCTCATTCTTTTGAGGGTTTGAGTGTTTGACCGGCTTGTAGAGCTCCTATATGGCCATCTCCTGAAGTCGGGTTGAGCAAGCCTCTCGGTCATGTTTGTGCGTTTTATTTGCGCCTAAGCCCATGTTACAATTTTTTTTGACCAAGATGTTGTTCACCCGTTTTAGCTAATGTTTGCAAGAAAATACGCTAGGAGGAAATATTGGGGAGCACGAATTCTCTAGCACGAAAAAAAAAGATTTTGCTAATTCTGAAATACCGAAATCAAATTCTTGGATACAAGAAAATAAAATCTTGGTTATGAAAAAAAAATCAGGGACCATCCTGTCCAATAATTATTTTTAAAAAGCCTGTCTTTCAGCATGGTGCAGATCTTGAAGCAAAATAGTTTTAGGCGGGAAAGGATCTGGCAAGATTTTCCCTCTACCAATCTGGCCAATGAACATTACGATATCATATCGAGATCTTCATATATAGAGGGATGCAAATCAATCGAGGGAAAATGCAGATTACATTGTTGTATTGGATGCGGCAATTGATTTTTTTTTCAAACATAGAAATCTTGTTTACGTGAACAATGGCCTTCAATCTTGCCTTGATTATATTTTCTTTACCATATGTGACTGCGCAGTACCGGCTGCCGCACAGCGTGGCGTGTGATGCATATGCATATATTGATTAGACGAGAAATTGTTCCAGGATGTAGCTTTGTGGTGTTCGGTGCAGTTTTCTAATGTCATGAAACTCTTATCAAATAGACAATTAATATTTATCCACCGTCTAATTCTCCCAAAAACTCATGGCGATAAGCAAAGATGGATAGTTTACTTTCGTCTCTCACTAGCAGAAAGTGAAACTCCTGAGTGGTAAGACACGCGTGAAAAATATAGTTTCATTATGGCGTGAAAAACTTGTGAGTGTTAGACATGCGTGAAACAATTCCGTTATGGCTGGAGCTTCTTTACGAACAAGATCTCTCCAACATAGAATCAAAGAGACAGGAAACCACTTGCCGAAGGTCTCGGACAATTCGAAATATAGTTTACCCGACGTAAGGTTCAATTCCGAGTGCATTTTGTCGAGTGTTGGCCTTCGCTAAAGATGTTACCCGTATATCCGGGTGTTCTAATTTCCTGACACTACCATAGAAAAGTTCATCGCACACGGGTAAAAAAGCTCATCGCATACGGTTTTCCAGCTCGTATGCACGGGCTGGTCAGCGATGTGGGGGGCACATCGCACACGGGTCCAGCGCCGTATGCGATGATACGCACATTACACACGGCTTTTTAAATAGGCCCGTGTGCGATGAGTGCCCACATCGCACACGATTCAGTGCTTTATACCGTGTGCGATGGCTCGGGACATCGCACACGGCTCCACAGTATGGACCGTGTGCGATGAAGATACACATCGCACACGCTTCAAAAATAGGACCCGTGTGCAATAAGATCCCACATCGCACACGGTCATAGTTTTAGAACCGTGTGTGATATTTGTCCGCATCGCACACGGTTATTTGGTCTTAACCGTGGGCGATGACTGCTCGTCATCACACACGGGCGTATATTTGGGACCGTGTGCGATGAGTAGCCACATCACACACGGTCCAATGCTCCGGTCCGTGTGCGTTGATTGGCACATCGCCCATGATTCGGGCCGCCGAGCCGTGTGTGATGCTGGGAATGCAACAGTAGCGACAATTGGAAATCTCAGGCAACAATATCATTTTACAGAATTCATCGACCACATTTACAGAGTTCATTATTCAGCCACATATATACGCAGATTTCATCCTGTCGACGATCGGTGAATCGGCGATCTTACGGTATTCATGGAATGAGGATTACTGGGGGGTAGGGACCTCTAGGGCCCAAGTGCCAGGAGCTCTGACAGCAGGGGACAACCGTTTTTATACAGGTTCGGGCCTCCCTCAGGATAATAACCCTACGTCCTGTTGCTATATATTGATGGAGAACACGCTTACAATGGGGGTGTATGTTAGTGGCTACCCTAGACCTAATCGTAGACTAATCTAAGCTAACCGCCGGGTTCGACTCCTTCGAGGCAGCGGGTCTTCTAGGGCTTCGCCTCCTGAGATCCTATGCTCCTTGTGCTGCGACTAGATCGATCTGTTGGACCTGTCTTGACCTAATTTGACCTGTCCTCCCTTATGGGATTGTTGATCCTTATATAGGGGGTTCCCAGGGTCGTACTGGACGTGGACTTACGCCCGAGTAGGACTCTGGTCTCCTTAAACGTCGGGATTGACTTCCTAATTTAAGGGGAGTCTTCCCTTCCCGAGAGGGGCTACCTTGTCGTCCGGGGATCCTTCCCGGGTACGCTGTACCTTCCTAAAGTCACGAGATTCTGTATACGGATACCCCTAATACGTGGGATACCGTACTATCCATCATCAAGCCCCCCATCAGTACGCGAAGTGAGGTCATGATGGTTCTGTTGGAAATCTGCCCTTGTCGGAGAGGGAACTCCGAGTAGGCGATCCGAGTAGGCCGTGTCGACGACTTCTCCGAGTAGGCTCAACTCCTGCCGAGTAGTCGTGAAAACCTTATCGGAATAACCCGTGGGAAAATCCAGGGTACTTTCCCGATCTGATCTGACCCGTCGATCACGGACACGTGTCCGCCTGGCATATTTGTAGGAAACGGATCCATCGTGGCGGAAATTTCGCGTGGTGATGAAGAATCTCTTCTCTCTCTGCGTCGTGGTGCCGTTAGCATGCGCTGAACCACGACGCGTTCGTCTGGGTCGTGGGTTGTCAGACCCTCTTTTTCCCGCGAAGCGCCCTGTAAGCGGAAAAAGCAACTGTCCGCATTAAATGCGATGGAACTGATCATGCCGAAAACCGCGCTCGGCTCCGGTGAAAGTTTAAATCTTTAGGAGTCCAAGGATCGAGGTTTTTGCACGCATCGTCTCTTTGTCTCCTAGCCTTCCTGCTTCCTTCATCTCCTTCCTCTCTGCGACATGGCCGGGAGCCCGTTGGTTGACGAACCATGGCCGCACTCGGAGATGACCGAGGCGAAACTCGCATCTTCCATAGAGCTGACCCTTATCCAATCAACCCGCCAAGCCGAGTTCCGCCATGTCCGGGGCGAGAGAGTTCCTGAACCCGAATCTGGCTGGCTGGTTGTCTTCCCCGACTTCTTCCGATGCGGGTTCTTCCTGCCTCCTTCCACCTTCCTACATTCGATCTTCCTGTTCTACCGAGTGGAGGTGGTGAATCTTGACCCGGCCTCGTACACCCTCCTGAGTATGTTCGCGCATCTGTGCGAAACGTTCCTCGGAGTACGGCCATCGTTGGATTTATTCAGATATTTCCACAAGATGGAGAGGACCAAGAAGAAGGTGGTGGGAGGCGCGAGTGTCCGCCTTCGAGAAGATAGGGCCGCGGAGTACATCGACGCCACCAGAATCCGTTCCTTCGCAGGATGGGAGTATGAGTGGTGCTATTGCCGTCCACCGATCCCCTTGAGCATAAGGTACTGGGGAACTCAGCTCGACGCGTCATCCACTTGGACCGACGAGACCCTGCTCAACTCCCGCCTCCAGCACCTGGTCGGGGAATCAAGGTTCTGCGAACACGAGGCCTGTCTTCGGCCGACGTTGTCGCTGACTTCGTCAGGCGCGGCATTTGCCCCTTAC